>JASEVX010000007.1:20493190-20606366 GCA_031761405.1 Serripes groenlandicus | reverse complement strand
ATGAAGTCGGATTGTACTTAAACATTGATAACGGTTCACCTGAAGTCGGGTCGTACGTGAACGTTATAAACCGATCTCATGAAGTCGGATTGTACTTAAACATTGAAAACGGTTCACCCGAAGTCGGGTCGTACGTGAACGTTGTAAACCGATCTGATGAAGTCGGATTGTACTTAAACATTGAAAACGGTTCACCTGAAGTCGGGTCGTACGTGAACGTTGTAAACCGATCTGATGAAGTCGGATTGTACTTAAACATTGAAAACGGTTCACCCGATGTCGGGTCGTACGTGAACGTTGTAAACCGATCTGACGAAGTCGGCTTGTACTTAAACATTGAAAACGGTTCACCTGAAGTCGGGTCGTACGTGAACGTTGTAAACCGATCTCATGAAGTCGGATTGTACTTAAACATTGAAAACGGTTCACCCGAAGTCGGGTCGTACGTGAACGTTGTAAACCGATCCCATGAAGTCGGATTGTACTTAAACATTGGAAACGGTTCACCTGAAGTCGGGTCGTACGTGAACGTTGTAAACCGATCTGATGAAGTCGGATTGTACTTAAACATTGAAAACGGTTCACCTGAAATCGGGTCGTACGTGAACGTTGTAAACCGATCTCATGAAGTCGGATTGTACTTAAACATTGAAAACGGTTCACCTGAAGTCGGGTCGTACGTGAACGTTTTAAACCGATCTGATGAAGTCGGATTGTACTTAAACATTGAAAACGGTTCACCTGAAGTCAGGTCGTACGTGAACGTTGTAAACCGATCTGATGAAGTCGGATTGTACTTAAACATTGAAAACGGTTCACCTGAAGTCGGGTCGTACGTGAACGTTGTAAACCGATCTGATGAAGTCGGATTGTACTTAAACATTGAAAACGGTTCACCTGAAGTCGGGTCGTACTGTAACATTGAAAACTGATCACAAGAAGTCGGGTCGTACTGTAACATTGAAAACGGTTCACCTGAAGTCGGGTCGTACTGTAACATTGAAAACTGATCACAAGAAGTCGGGTCGTACTGTAACATTGAAAACGGTTCACCTGAAGTCGGGTCGTACTGTAACATTGAAAACTGATCACAAGAAGTCGGGTCGTACTGTAACATTGAACACTGATCACAAGAAGTCGGGTCGTACTGTAACATTGAACACTGATCACAAGAAGTCGGGTCGTACTGTAACATTGAACACTGATCACAAGAAGTCGGGTCGTACTGTAACATTGAACACTGATCACAAGAAGTCGGGTCGTACTGTAACATTGAACACTGATCACAAGAAGTCGGGTCGTACTGTAACATTGAACACTGATCACAAGAAGTCGGGTCGTACTGTAACATTGAACACTGATCACAAGAAGTCGGGTCGTACTGTAACATTGAAAACTGATCACAAGAAGTCGGGTCGTACTGTAACATTGAACACTGATCACAAGAAGTCGGGTCGTACTGTAACATTGAACACTGATCACAAGAAGTCGGGTCGTACTGTAACATTGAACACTGATCACAAGAAGTCGGGTCGTACATTAACGTTGGAAACTGACACCAGTAGCCACAGACATGTAACTTAGTATTATATAAAACTCAGAAATGATCTTTATCGGTACAAACCTCGCATTGATTAATTGTTTACTTAACTTAGAACAAAGTGCAACTCTTTCTTTTAACAACATCTCTTTAAAGTTTAAATCAATGTTTGTTTCACGCAATAAACACTTTTCTACTTGTATATGCTTCTGGCGAGAACCTATATTGTATTCTTTCGTCTTTCTTAAAAAGAAAAATAGGCCTAATAAATGAATATAATCCTTTTGTGTCCATATCTTGGTTGTAAACACTTGGTCACAAGACTGTATTTGTATGCAAAATAGCTGTACGTGAGCGAAATAAAAATACTGTTCTGTTCTGTTCTGTTTTAAAATATTCAAGGAATTAAATCATATTCATAACTGCGGTTGCCATGAAACTACACATTGTAACGAGAAGTAACCATTTATTGGACAATTAATCCCTTTCCATCATTAGTAATCATTGTCCAATTCCTGTCAGCATTTGAGGAATTTCTGTTATGTTTAACTACATAAAAAATGCTTTTTTCTCAATACATAATCTTGTATAGGGTAAACCAACGATATCGGTCCAGAATGCCTTATTTCCGTAAAAAAATAATTTCTATACAAATCCCTAGGGTTAAATATGTCACCGTTTATTACGTGCATGCTCGTTGTTCTTATGAGCCCCAGTTGCTAAGTCGGCAACGATTAGAGCTGCCAATCAATGGGGCTAATGAGTTCGAACCCAGGCTCGACTAACTTTATTTCCATCGTTTGACAACAGCAAATGAAACCAGCGCCATGCCTCTCTCAAACAATGGCCTCACAACTTATGTAGAAAGCAGGTCAGTTGCTTTAACATAATGTTGTGTCGAGTACTTGTATGAACAGCCAGGGAACCCATAGGTAGGTGATATGACTGAGCAAATGTTGAAAGCGATGTCAAGCCCCAATAAATCAGTCTAATGAAACATCCGTACGTGTGTCCGTCTTACGTGTCGGGCTGTGGAATGACAGATCACTTATTGGATAGTGTTGATGAAACATTATGGGAAAGGTAGAGATTACTTATAAAGAGCAAAGTCGTCTGTTGCAGATGCGCCAAAATGGTTCTGCGTGTTTGATTAAAATAGTGTCATCCTTGTTACATTAGATAATACTCGTAACTTCTATGTCATATTGTTTTGTTTCGCCTTTATTAAAACGTTAAAATGTGGCAGTAATTATTGCATGGATTGTCAAACTATCAGCCTAAACTGTTGTTGTTTTCATATTAATTAAATAATAAGCCGTCTAAAACATATCGGTGAAAGACACCATCTTGAAAATTTTAATTAATTTATTAAGTATGAGGAAGATTCTGCTTCTAATCTAACACGAACATACCTTTATAATAATATATAATACACTTTAAATTCAATTTCATTCATAACATTAACTATTATCAACGGAACATGACACGTGCCCGTCATAATATATAATTATCATTATCAAGGTTTGATTCGTTCAATTATCACTCTGATTGAGACCATCTACGTTTGATGTGTTCTATTATCTTTCTAATTGATGATTAATGTTTGAATAATTATCATGTTTGCAAACAAATCAACACTTTGATGATTTCAATTAGACTGAGTTAATTTCATGATTTATCGAGATTTTTGTTTCACACTGTCTAAGTTTGATGAAGTTTGCATGAGTTTTCAATCATCAGTGGCAAGTTGTTTGTTCAAACATATCGGATAATGAGCCATGTCAGGTTGGGAGAGAGGGATTTACATAGACGTATAAATACAGCTGGTTCATATAGAACATCAGTATAACCTACCAACTACTTCTACGACATTCAAACAACAAGTATAAAAACACAGGCGTTGTATGGTAATATAAACAGAAAATCGGGTATATTACAAGGTAAAAGCTTGGAAATGCATAACAATGTAAGTAAACATTTAGAACCATTTTTCTGCAACAAAAATGCATTGACACATGCATCTGTAGTTTGAAGCATTTATAGCAGACGATTTTTTTCAATCTTAATCAATAGCCATACTTGTATTTATTCAAAGTTTAGCCTAATTGGTTAACAAATTATTTGCTGCAGATCTGCGGTGAGAGGAAAATGGTTAACGCTTGTGTTTTCCCTTATCTTTGAAAGGAGTTTGTCTATTAATGGTCAATAACCCTTGACATTCATTCGCATAAATAGTTTGGAGCATAAACAGCATCGGATATTTTAAATTTATCAATAAGTCATTATAGCTTTTTTTTATAGTCGCTTGCTATCTGCTTTACGAGGAAAATGTTAAACGCATATATTACATTTGAAAAGGTTTTATGTATTTATGAGTTAGTTTGTAAAAAGTTATATGTATGACATCATTGTTCAAAATACTGTTCTACGATGTAAACATATATAGCTTTTAACCAGTGCTAGAAAAATATGGTCATGATAATCAATATAATATTTTCTCTTTCCCCCCCGAATCGTTTTAAAGAAAACAACACCGCTGGTGATGTCATAAACTAATAATCACGAACCTTTTCTCGTGTGTGCATTAGTACCTTTGTTCGCGGGTATTTGTGTTTTCGTTCTTCACGGCATTTGTTTGAAATCGTACTTGACTTATGAATTATAAGTGCTTGAGTCTTAAGATTTCCTTTTAAATAGTTGTTGAACAAACCCGGTTATTTCCCCCGAATAAACTGTAACAAGTTGTAGGATTATTGTCTCTTTAACTAAACAAGGTATATATATTGATTTTAACATGCTGACGATACATTATGTTGCATTAACTAATTTGTGTACTTATTTGTACTAATTTGTACTGTTATTATTACCATTATCAGATTCTACAACAGTTTGGACAGAGCTTATTGTCATCGCCTTACCAGAAGAACTGGCCAACATTTCAGGATAAACCTTTGTCCCATTACAACAGCATGGCGAGTACAGATACAGAGAACGTGTCAAACTCTGCACTAAACATGGCCCATACATTACCAGTCTCAGAAAGTTCCCTTTTACAAACTCAAGATCGCATGGTAAAAGAAGGTGTCGAATACAATACGACTCGAGTGGAAGACTACAACAGGTATATGCCTTACACAGCATACAACTTCATGGCGTACAGACAGAGAGCCCAGATAAACAGTAGTGCTTTCAACAAATCAACAAGTTCAGAAGGTACATGTATGTTCCATGTATTACACGCATTATATTGGACAATTTTCTCTTAAATTAATTTATAATTATATATATCGTTTTGTCGAGCCGCAATAGCCCAATAAGTAAAGATGATGACTCTTTTTCAGGGGTCGTGAGTTCGAATCTGGCTATCGTCCATTTGTGTCGTAGATGGACATAATTTATTATGAACAGACACACGTACAATGCTTTTCCACAGACAGACAAACGTACAATGGTTTTCCACAGACAGACAAACGTACAATGCTTTTCCACAGTCAGACAAACGTACAATGCTTTTCCACAGACAATTCAATATATTTTATTGCATAAAACAACAAACAGTATGTTTATAGCAAATAAAGAAATTATAAAATGTACAAACGGAGAAATGGATTTTCCAGAAGAATTTGCAATAATTTAACATTATGAGTGTTCTTGTTAAAATTGCTCTATTGTAGAAGTATGATGTATACATTTCGTTAAAACTTTGATATTAGAACGGTTATCAAAGCTGGACCATCACATCATTAGGTGTAATAATCCAGCATTGCTACCGTTCTCTATGTTTCATTGCAACGAATACATATTTTGATAAACTATTTATAGTTTTCGTAGAAATTGAAGACATTAATGCATTAAATTTAAGTATACTTGGCCAATGACAATAATATTTTTTTAAATATCTCTTGCGTATTTCATAATATTTTGGGCACACTAATAAGAAATGATATTCTGATTCAATGACGTTCATGTTGCAGTGTGTGCATATTCTCTCGGATCTAGGAATGTTCAAATATCTGCCTGTTTCAATTTCCAGATTGTGACATGATAAACGTAACTTTGTCAGAGATATTCGGTATTTGTTTACGTTTATACATGACAGATATAATTCAATGTTAAAATCATGTTTAAACATACAATAAGAAGCAAGCTTACTTGAATTATTAATGTTTGCATACCAGTTTTGTTTGTATATGTCGATGATACGTTGCTTAATGGTTCGGAAGTCAATAGTTTGTGGATTTTGGTCTATCCATATATTTGTCATACCGATTTCATCTAGTATGTTTTTAACGTTATGTGCCCAATTAAGTTTAAAGTGATTGATATTATTATCTGAATCTAGCTGCAACATGTTATAGATTTGTTTCATTAAGGAATGATCTGGTTGATTTAGAATTTTGATCCAATACTTCATAATTGAAATCTTTCTTTTGATATGCATAGGGTAACGACCTAACTCGCCATATAGGGCATCAAGATTAGTACATTTTTTAACATTTAGGATCTTTCTTAGAAACTTAGTATGTATCAATTCCACATTTTTACTTGGAAAGTAACCCCAAATTTCTCCTCCGTAATTTAGGACTGATCCTACTAGACTATCAAACAGATTACATTTATCGTTTGTATTTAAGTTTAACTGGTTGAATACAATAAACAAGTTATGTAAAGCGTATAAAGAATGTTGTGCTGTCCTTTTCTGGGTACGAAACCAGCATCCGTTCTTGTATAAATTAATTCCTACAAACGTACAATGCTTTTCCACAGAAAAATATCATCATCATTATCATCATATACATATTATTTTAATTAATAATAGCATTATAATTATCATTTTTGCCGCAGATGACGTCGAAAATGATACCCATGAACATTTGAGGACAGGTGACATGCCCAGTTCAACAGACACGTCACTTTCTACACAAGATTCGACATCACCAAAATCGACTGGTTCTCCATCCAGTCCCACTCAATCAATGTGTTCACCGTCTGGATCTGAAAAGTCATCTCATTCATCGGCTGAAGCACCAGTCTCATCCGCAGATTCTAAATCGAAACAAACACAGAATCATAAGAGAATGAGCTACACCAATGATCAATTACAAGCTCTGCTCAAGATCTTTCATGAGAACCCGTACCCTGACTCTGAAATGATGGAAACGATTTCACTCGATCTTGGGGTACCAGAAAGCAAAATTAAGGTATGGTACATTTTCATATACATATTATTTCTAATGCGAGTATTGATTAATTTTATTCGATTGATTGTTTTACAAGAAAGCAAAATAGGAAATCGAAATAATAACAGAGAACCTAAATGTATTTTTCTCTATCATTTACAGATATGGTTTCAAAACAAAAGAGCAAGATGGCGCAGGCGTGTGAACAACAATACAATGACATTTCCACAGCAATTTATGCCAGTTTCGACTACGTTGTCACCCGTCGGTCCTTACGGGTTTATGCCACAGGGACAAGTGATGACGTCATCACCGTCATCATTTATGTTGCCTGGTTATTTCAACTACGCCTCTATGCATACACCAGCATACCCAAGCTCAACATCGAACACTGCCGCTGCAAGAATGCAACTTACGTACCCGCCAATGACTGCAACGGCACAACAATACTCAAGGATGCCTTACCAACAATATTTTACGTCAGTATTTCCAAATTCGTCCAGAACATCTCCACCTGGCTCCACAATGACGTCACAAAATGACCGACTTTTACATTATACACAATTTAGTTGTCCGTCGTGATTGTTTAGACACTCATTGTTTGTTATTATTATTGTAAAGTGCTTATATTTGTTATATATCGTTATACGGTTTGGAAAAGTAATAAATGTATCCTCTGTATTCATTGGACTCCGATTTTGTAAAATATATCTGCGATTTATCTGTAGCATGTTACACTATTAACGTAACACTTGATCTGCGCTCCGAAAACTAACCGTGAGGCATAATATACCAATGTAAGCATAGATCAGCCAGTGCATCTGCATCTATAACTTAGCACTGTTTTCCAATACGTCGTAGAAGGAAACTTCTGTTGAGCAATATTCATTTGGACCCTTAGCAAGGACTTTTTCTATACGTGTATTAATTACGTTAAGTTTGGTTTTACTTGAGCACCGCGTTGAATTTCAACGCAATAATGGGTTAACAGAACTATTATGATTTCCGCAAATTATGTTTAATAAACTTCCGCCGTGAAATATGTTTGTATATTTAGTTTAATGATACGCTAACCAAGTACATTTTATTGTTTTTCCCCAAGATTTTTGTAAATAAAAAATGATAAAATGATTATTATTTGTCTTACGCACTGAATCCCACCAGATCTACATGTGTTGAGAATCTGAGATGATACATGTGTGAAGACTTTGGCGAATATGTTGACATTCAGTTTGGTCGGATCCTCTCCTTTCTGTGTAGATTTCAATACATGTGTAACATAAACATGACTTAGAATTGCGACAGTATAATTTGTTTCAAGCCAATCAATTCATCATGCCGAAATACAACATGACCAGATTTGACTATTTCCTATGTGCCGCGGCATTTTGACAAATCTCGAGCAAGTTCTTCTTTTGTCACAAGGCTTTCCACTCTATTTAATAATTCTACTTCTAATTATAGATATTTTTCATATTTTTGTCTTGAATCGTTGTCTATACGTTATGAAGTGTCTTGTTCGACCGTCTAGAACCTCCAGACAATGTTCATTCGAACTTGTAGGTACGTTAAGTGAAGTCTGGTTCGACCGTCTAGAGCCTTCCACTAATGTTCATTCAAGCTTGTATGTAAATTAAGCGGCGCCTGGTTTCTACCGTCTAGAGCCATCTACCGATGTTTATTCAAGCTTGTCAGTACATTAAGCGGCGTCTGGTTGACCGTCTAGAGCCATCTACCAATGTTCATTCAAGCTTGTAGGTACGTTAAGCAGCGTCTGGTTAGATTATAAAGAGCCGTCTTCTTATGTTCATTCATGAGACCATCAAGGTTTGATCCGTTATATAATCACTCTGATTGAGACCATCAAGGTTTGATCCGTTCTATAATCACTCAGATTGAGACCATCACGGTTTGATCTGTTCTATTATCACTCTGATTGAGACAATCAAGGTTTGATCCGTTCTATTATCACTCTGATTGAGACCATCAACGTTTGATCTGTTCTATTATCACTCTGATTGAGACCATCAACGTTTGATCTGTCCTATTATCACTCTGATTGAGACCACCGAGGTTTGATCTGTTCTATTATCTCTCTGATTGAGACCATCAACGTTTGATTTGCTCTATTATCACTCTGATTGAGACCATCAACGTTTGATCTGTTCTATTATCACTCTGAATGCAACCATCAACGTTTGATCTGTTCTATTATCACTCTGAATGCAACCATCAACGTTTGATATGTTCTATTATCACTCTGAATGAAACCATCAACGTTTGATCTGCTCTATTATCACTCTGGTTGAGACCGTCAACGTTTGATCCGTTCTATTATCACTCTGATTGAGACCATCAAGGTTTGATCTGTTCTATTATCACACTGATTGCGACCACCAAGGTTTGATCCGTTCTTTTATCACTCTGATTCAGACCATCAAGGTTTGATCTGTTCTATTATCAATCTGAATGAAACCATCAACGTTTGATCTGTTCTATTATCACTCTGAATGAAACCATCAACGTTTGATCTGTACTATTATCACTCTGATTGAGACCATCAACGTTTGATCTGTTCTATTATCACTCTGATTGAGACCATCAAGGTTTGATCTGTTCTATTATCACTCTGATTGAGACCATCAACGTTTGATCTGTTCTATTATCACTCTGATTGAGACCATCAGGTTTGATCCGTTCTATTATCACTCTGATAGAGACCATCAAGGTTTGATATGTTCTATTATCACTCTGATTGAGACCATCAAGGTTTGATCTGTTCTATTATCACTCTGAATGAAGCCATCAACGTTTGATCTGCTCTATTATCACTCTGATTGATACCATCAAGGTTTGATTTGTTCTATTATTACTCTGATTGAGACCATCAACGTTTGATCCGGTCTATTATCACTATGAATGAAACCATCAAGGTTTGATCTGTTCTATTATCACTCTGAATGAAACCATCAAGGTTTGATCTGTTCTATTATCACTCTGATTGAGATCATCAAGGTTTGATCTGTTCTATTATCACTCTGATTGAGACCATCAAGGCTTGATCTGTTCTATTATCACTCTGATTGAGACCATCGAGGTATTATATGTTCTATTATCACTCAGATTGAGACCATCAACGTTTGATCTGCTCTATTATCACTCTGATTAAGACCATCAAGGTTTGATCTGTACTATTATCACTCTGATTGAGACCATCAAGGTTTGATCTGTTCTATTATCTCTCTGATTGAGACCATCAACGTTTGATCTGTTCTATTATTACTCTGATTGAGACCATCAAAGTTTGATCTGTTCTATTATCACTCTGATTTTGACCATCAAGGTTTGATCTTTTCTATTATCAGACTGATTGAGACCATCAAGGTTTGTTCTGTTATATTATTACTCTGATTGAGACAATCAAGGTTTGATCTGTTCTATTATCGGACTGATTGAGACCATCAAGGTTTGATCTGTTCTATTATCTCTCTGATTGCGACCATCAACGTTTGATTTGTTCTATTATCACTCTGATTGAGACCATCAAGGTTTGACCTGTTCTATTATCACTCTGATTGCGACCATCAGCGTTTGATTTGTTATAATATCTTTCTAATTGATAATTGTATTTAAAAAAATGTTTGATTAATTATCTTGTTTGTAAACTCATCAACACTTTCATGATTTCAATGAGACTGAGTTAATTTCATGATTTATCGAGATTTTGTGTTTCGCATTGTTCAAGTTTGACGAAGTTTGCATGAGTTTTCAGTCATCGGTGGCAAGATGTTTGGTCAAACATGTCGGATAATGAGACATGTCAGAATCAGGGACGTATATAGTCTACGTCCCTGTCAGAATGGAGGAGAAGAATTTACTTGAACGTATATATACTTCTGGTTCATTTAGAACATCAGTATAAGCTACCAAATACTTCTACGACACACGAATAACAATTATAGAAACACAGACGTTATACGGTAACATTAACTGAGAAGCGGGTTTATTGCAAGGTTAAAGCTTGGAAACGGTCAAATTGTCATTGATGGTTTCATTCAGAGTGTAATCAATCAATGTCAAATTGACCTAGACATTACCTGCTGATCTTTGTTATGGGATAAATGCTAAACGCATGTTATTGACCCGCTGTTTGAACGAATTTTGTACAGTTATGAGCTACTTCATACAGTTTTATATGCAAAAGTAACAGACTGGTTTTGGCATTTTCTTTATATTAAAGGCACACATGTTCATATTTTTATGGCCAATTTCACTATAAATCGAGTAAATGTGGATTTAGGCCCGCATTAAAAATGTACCACATAAAGTAAATCTGCTGCAGACGACTACGAAAACATTGTTCGTCTACGATGTAAACACATATTGTTTTTAACCACCGGTAGCTAAGTAAGGTCATGACAATCCATTCACTATTTACTCAGTATCATACTACACTATTTTGGTAAAGTGACTGGCTTAATCGAGAGAGTTACTCCCCTTGAAATCGATACAATTTACACTAACCTTTTCTGACTATATGGATTTATATAGGGACAGATCTTTAAAATTGATATAAAGTCATTAATTTTTTTGATGACAATATATTATAAGTTTTTTTTCTATAAGGTCAATATGTCTGCTTTCATTTAATGTAAAGATATAAAAAATAGATTAACTGCCTGATACTTCCATTTTTGATTTTAATAGACAACATGCATTCCTTCTTTATTCCATGTAAATTATTGGAAAATCGCGAATTTTTTTATTTTTAAGTCCATTATTTTCTAAGGAAATTTTATAAGTTATAATCGGAGAGTCTATTTTTAATTCTTTTTAGTCATACAAATTTCAAACAAATATGTTTATGTCTTGATACTTCCATTTTCATTTAAAAATGCAGAAAACGCCTAAAAATGTAAAAAATAATTTTATGTCCGGATCGCGAATTTTTCGGATTAACGGCGTCCGATTTAACGAGGCTCGACTGTATCTGGTAATGACTAGATCTATTTTGATCGCTTACTAATGTCGTGTATGTAGATAGGTGGGTGGGGTGCGAATGCGAAAATGAACTTGTTCCAGCTTTTATATATTCAAAGACCTAATATGTTTACAAAACGTATTAGGAAAAGAACAATTTAACAGTACATGGACAAAAATAAATTAAAGCAATGACTAATTAAACAACTTGTCACCTGTGAATTTGAAGTGTCCATTTTCATGTGTCTTGATAATGACAATTGTTTTTACAACAAAGAGATTTAAGTAATATGTTATTATGACAGTATATAAAAACCGCCGTTACCAATTACCAAGTGTTAAAGACTGATTAGCCAGAGTCTTGTCCGACAATTTTAACACCTTGTCACACCTTGTCGTTTACTAATTAATATACACATTATCAAAACAAACACAGACAAACAAAGACTGCTTTGACATCTTTTGCTCACTTGTGTATGTTCCTTGGTATATATAATCCCTTTAAAAAGAGTGGCTTAATCATGTCTCTTTCCAAATCTCTGCGTGTTAGAAAGCAAGTTGATTACAAATTATTAAATGATGGTGAATTTGTTCGTAGTGAATATAATAATAGGTGTAATGTAGTACGTGTTTTGCCGGAAAGTTATACAGTGGAAAGGATTATATACCAAAAGAAAACTGAAGTGGTTAGTGTAATACATCTAGTTTATATAATAAAAGGATATGTACTGGTAATGCAAAAAATGTTAAAATGTCAGTGTGAGAACGTTTCCTATTACAAATATCGCAGAAAGTTAACAATTCCTGCCAACAAAATTGTAGTGTCCATTGGCACCGGATTTATCTAATTACGTTATTAACAAAACCTTCTGACTCACAAACATTTCGCATTAACAGTCAATTTTCTTTTTGCTCTTTTATTATTTCCTTAGTCATATAGGCTTCATGATCGTTATAAAGATAATAAAAAACACTGTTGGTTATGATCATATCCCATTCCTGAAGCTTTTCTCTAAAAACTGCAGTTCATTGAAACAGATTATCTCTAAAGCTAGTCCTATCTTCTTCTTCAAATAAACACTTAAAGAGTTATTGCCATTAAGCAAAATATTGATTTTGACATGCTGAATAAACATTATATTATGTTGCAATAACTAAATTGTAACATTATTACCATTGCCATAATCTACACCAGTCAGGACACAGCTTGTTGTCGCCGTCTTACCAGAAGAACTGGCCGACATTTCATGAGAAAGTTTATATCGCTCAAACTTCACCCCGTTACAACAACATGGCGAGTGAGACCGGTACAGATAAAGAGAACGTGTCAAACTCTGCACTTAACATGGCCGATGCAATACCAGTCTCAGACAATACACTTCAGTCTGAAGTATATTTTCGAGATCACATGGTAAAAGAAGGTTTCGAATACAGTACGACTCGAGTAGAAGACTACAACAGGTTTATGCCTTACTCAGCATACAACTTCATGGCGTACAGACAGAGAGCCCAGCTAAACAATAGTGGTTTCAACCAATCAACCCAATTACAAGGTAAACGTCTTTTACGTTTTACAGTGGAAACAATTCGCTTAAATAAAATTAATTTTAATCGAATTCCCACATTTCTTTTTGTCGAGCCATGAAAGATCAATAAGTAGCGACGAGAGCTCTTTTTCCCGAGCTGCGAAAGCTCAATAAGTAGCGACGAGGGCTCTTTTTGTTGAGCCGCGAAAGCTCAATAAGTAGCGACGAGGGCTCTTTTTCTCAAGGGGTCGCGAGTTCGAATCTCAAATCAATCATTCCCAATCGATGATTGTCACAAATCATTTTGAAAAAGACAAATCTACGATACTTATCAACTGAATAATGCCACCATAATCATGTTATTATAATAATTATTATTTGTATTGATATAGACGTTGTCGAAAATGATACGCATGAACATAATATGAGGACAGTGACATGCTCAGTTCAACAAACACGTCACTTTCTCCATCCAGTTCCACTCAATCAATTTGTTCACCGTCCGGATTTGAAACGTCACCTCATTCATCGGCTGGGGAACCAGTCTCATCCCCAGATTCTGAATCGAAACAAGAAAAGAGACTAAATAGGACGAGTTACACAAATGATCAGTTACAATCTCTTCTCAAGATCTTTCATGAGAACCCGTACCCTAAAATGATGGAAACGATTTCACTCGATCTTGGGGTGTCAGACGTTGAATAAGCATATTATTGCTTCTCTCTTCTAGAGACCCTTAAAGTCGGTCTTCGTTTCTGTCCGTTTGTTGGTTCTCTCTTCTAGAGACCTTAAAGTCGGTCTTCGTTTCTGTCCGTTTGTTTGTTTGTGGCAAGAGTAGCGCCAAAACTATTCAACGGATTTCGACCAAACTTGGTAGGGATGAAGGGTCTAGGCTATAGTTGTTCCTTTTGTAGTATGGTCGCCATAGAAACCACCGTTGCTATCTATTGAAACGGGCGAAAACTATCTCCTCCCGCAGTTTTTCGAATTTAGAAACCACTCTGTGTGCGTTGTGTATCCCATCAGTTGCTACATCGAATGATCGTTCCGATTTTTGATCCGTCTCTTCGTTGTCTTAATATTTGAGTTGCCGTAAGGGTTACCATTTCTGCGGAAAACACAGACACGTCAAAACTAAATATATCGACACAAACAGAAATGGTTTCCTATTACCTGATCGCTGATTGGCTTCACATAGCCATTATAACTTCCGTTTCCCGTACTTTTACACGAGGAGAAGAAATATTCAAGTGAATTTGACGCTATTCAACAGGAGATAGTTTTCGCCCGTTTCCATAGCAACGGTGGTTTCTATGGCGACCATACTACAAAAGAAACAACTAGAGCCTAGACCCTTCATCCCTACCAAGTTTGGTCGAAATCCGTTCAATAGTTTTGGCGCTACACTTGCCACAAACAAACAAACATTTTACAAACAAACGGACAGAAACGACTTTTAGGGTCTCTAGAAGAGAGAACCAATAATATTGGTCGATACATTACGCAGAGTCGATACTGTTGGTTTTCTCATGGAACGACTCAATTATGGAGAATCTCAGTTAAATATGGATTAGACCTACAACAGTTTGGCTAGATCCTTTCCTTCATGCTGTCATGTTAATACATGTTAGCTATAAATGTGATGTTAAGCTAAAAGAGTATAAAGCCTCTCTTGTTTCAAGCCTCTCTTGTTTCAAGCCTCTCTTGTTTCAAGCCTCTCTTGTTTCAAGCCAATGAATATATCATGCTAAAATGGTAACATAACACAACCCTTTTTGACTCATCTTAACAAAAGAACATTAGCCCTTTCATAAATTTAAACGCATGTTGACGCATTATTGGCTATTTCTTTTTTGTCACAATGTGTTCATGTTCATTCAATACTTGTATGTTGGACATTGTTAATGCGGGCTTTAACCCATTCCCTCATATAGACACTTTCTGACGCAGACAGCTTTTTGAAAACATGTCGACAAAAGAAGAAATTGCTCAAAACGAGCAATTTCTCCGTTTGCCACAATGTTTTCAACTCTTGTGATATGCTGGCAGAAACAGGATCGATCAAATGGGACAATTCCACCCAAGAGGTTGTGGTTAATCTGCCCACATTCTACGAAGCCAAATCCAGTTTATATAGACAGCGGTCTAAGACTAGACCAGTCCTGCCAAAGACAAGGGTGGATGTCAACTTAGAAGGGAAGTGGACAGAGTCGCTAGCAGGGGAGCCATTCCTGATCGCCAATGACGGTGATGTGGAGCGAATGCTCATATTCGCCAGCGCTGACAACCTGACCCAGCTGTCTAAAGCCGAGACCTGGTATATGGACGGTACCTTCTACGCTTTGCTGTCATATTTATACCAGCTATACACCATCCACGCCATGATCGACGGGTATACGAGGGACATTCGGAAAGTTTTGACAACGTCCATCTAACAATATTCCTTCGACAAATCTTTATGAAACTTAAGCATATATGAGGATATTATATTTCAAAAGATTATGTTTTGATTATAATATTGTGATGTCAGCCACATTTTTGTATTCGTATCCATAGCAACATGCACTGTAAAGACCCGGCGCAACCCTCCATTTCTCGATTACGCCGCATTATATTGAACACACAATCATAATAAAAACGCGCGAAAATTTGTAAAACATACATGACGTCATACTTGATTCATAACGACATTTGTTGATAGTATTCCTGAAGTAATAATTTAAATACACGCACTAGAGAAGCATATTTACTAAGCGCTTAATTCAAACGCAAACAAAAGCGGAACAGAGGATTTTCATTAAAGAATTAGTCAACCTCGGGAAAACGCCACCGGAAACAAAGGAGCTGTTGGAAAGGGCTTATAACGGTGAATCTGTGAGCAGAGCACTTGTGGACAGATGGCATGACAGTTTTCGTGACGGTAGAACATATACACAGTAAAAACACATATCTGATCGTCCGTCTGTGGTTGATGAAAAGGTTGCGATTATGTAAAGACCGCGCTTAATACAGACTGTGAAGGATATTGCAAATGTGTGCAATGTTGGTGGAGCGACTGCTCAAAGGATTCAGAAGGGTGTATTTGAAAAGTAGATGAACAGACATGCGAAATGAGTACAGTGCATCGGGCGATACTTTGAGAAGGAGTTAAATTAGGAACTGCGTTAACACATCATTCTCGTTTAGACGTTACGTAAAAACGACGTTACTGCGTCGGGGACCTTGTATATATCGTTTTATATGTATTGTTGTTAATGTATATATTGCGTTATTCGAATGAAAATTGTACCATTCAGTAGATTATAACTTAAGGATACACTGTGCTAGCTTTATTCACTGTTTCCGACTTATCATTAAACAACAAAGCTAGTCTCAAAACTTTCCGAACGTCCCTCGTATGTGTCCCCTAGTGTATGGACTACTTCCAAATAAACAGCAGACAGAGCAGCGTGTTTGTTGTTGTTGAAGTCCGTGGATGTTTCTTTCGCTACACAGTGTATGTGGAGAAAAGTACAATAGTGTGGTCTTATAGCTGACTTCAAGGACAATGAAGAAGTGAAGAAACTTGTACTACGTGCTTCGGCACTGCCACTCTGTCGAAGATGTGTGGTTCCAGACTCTGGACTATGTGACTGAACAGTTGGTAGAGGTAGACCGCCGCTCCTGGACTCATTACGACAATGATGGTCCACGCACTACCAATCATTTTGAGGTTTGGCGGCATAACATAAACAACCAACTACGACACTTTCATCCTAATATTTACACTCTGATATACTTGGTCCGGAAAGAGCAGGCTGCTAACGAGGTGAAGCTGTTCCAGCACGCCAACGAAGGAAAGCAGCGACCAAGGAAGCGGGTATACCGTGAGCTTTAGCAAAAGCTCATCAGACTGAAGCACCAACTGCGAACTGGAGAAATGGACATCATGACGTATGTTGATGCTGTTTCTCACTTAGTTAATATATGTTTTAAATCCGTCTACACATAAATATTTAAAGATGTGCTATTTATATCTATTTGTGCTATGCATGTTCATCAGTTATTCCCGATTCTTTGTTCCATGTTTTAATTATAGTAGGCCTATAGTAGATTATTGCAAATAAAAATCAGCTCTATATTTGTGTTTTTCTTATATTTATGAACAGCTTTCTCAAATTTAGAAACACAACTTTTCAGTACAGTATAGCAATTTTCGCCAACTATCACCTATCGACACTATTGTTACACCAAACAATACATCTCCCAACCTCAATTTCTATAGGAATACTTAAAGGTTGGGAAAGTGGGAACACACCTTCTACAGATGCGTCAAAATGCCCCTGCATGTAAGAAAGCGCTAACCCTTTCCCAGACAGGGGCGTAGCTCCCTCTAGGCACTGTAGGCACGTGCCTACACATTTGTTCTCAAAATGCAGCTGCGGCGATAGTAATCCTGCGTATTGTATCGACCAGATCAGCCTGCGTTGTCCGCGCAGAGTGATCCGGCCGACACATTCTGTCTTAGGGGGATATATGTATAGAGTAGTTATTCCTGAAACAGAAAATCCACAGGAGGCGAAAAGTGTCTATCCGGGTAGGCCTGTGTGGCATGCTTAGGCTGATCCGGGTCGATACTTTACGCAGAGTCTACAATGTTGATTTTCTCACGAGACGGCCTACACATTGATTATTGCAAAGCTACGCCCCCTGCCAGATACAACAACTGTACAGCAGACGACTTTAAAATCAACTAGGCAAAAAATCTTTAACCCCTTCCCTCATATAACGATTCTGCAGCAAACGACTTTGAACATATTTTGTTAAAAAATAGAAACTCTCTATAATTGAATTGATAACTTATGACAAAAAGTGGAAAACATTCTGGCAAAAGGAGAAATTGCACGTTTTGTGAAATTTCTTCTTTTGTCACTATGTTTTCTAAAAAGCCGTCTGCTGCAGAGACGTCAGAAAGCGTCTATATGAGGGAAAGGGTTAAATGAAATTATTAAATAGCGTTAATAATATTTTGGCAAAAGAGAAATTGCTCATTATGGCATTATGAACATTTTTTCCTTTTGCCACAACTTTGCAAAAAGTCGTCTTTTGCGGAGGCGTAAGAACGTGGGGATGGGTCCAATATATATAAAACATTATATACACATTTAAATGGTTAAAACGGATTATATCGATTTTCTTCATAAACTTAAATACACGTAAATGTTTCTATTTCGTATCAATTTACTATTCATGAATTACTAAGCGTAATATTTCATATATTCACAATTGTGTTGAATATAGAAAATCTATTTTTTAAACATGTTTGAAATACAATAAACTGGGTCAAGTAATATTGATTTGAGTGTTAGAACCGATTTGTGTGAAGCCTGTGCCACCAGTATAAAAACGGACTAGCCGGCGAATCCGCGCCGTTTGACAAGGTTCTTTATGGTCTGCCCACCCCAATATGTTTAATCTTTTAAAATATTCCCAACACTGACTATGAACTCTTCAAAGTAAAAAACTAGGCAAGTCCGTTTTTAAATATAAACATGAAAGGGTTAACCCTTTCCAACATACAACAATTCTGCAGCAGACGACATTCAAAACTTATGGACAAAAACATGAACAATCTCAACAAATGAGAGTTTAACTAAGAAATAGAGTTTAAAACAGTGTGGTAAGAGGGGAAATTGCTCGTTTTGAGTAATTTCTTACTTTGTCACAATATTTTCAAAAGTCGTCCGCTGCAGATGCGTAACGCGTCTACAAGTGGAAAAGGGTTAATCAATGATTCGGAACACTCTATTATACCATAATTACACACGGCATTGGTGAATAGACCAAGGAATTCGATAATTCGATCTATGGTCAATATAAAGAGTTTTATATATGTACTGTGTATCTGGATACACTTGTTTTTATACAAGGAGTTAAATATTTTATAGAGTGCTGTTTAAGTACATGTAAGTCACTTTATATTTCAATTAGTATTTTGCTAGAAAAGAGGAGACTAGATCTGCTTAAAGTTAGTATAATTATAAACAAACGCGACACATTCAAGTAGTTATTGTTAAATCGCCCAAACGTCCTTATATTTTAATGAATGATAAACACTCATCTTATATGTGTTTCCATCGAGGTTTGATTTGCGTATAAGTCATTCAAGAATAATAATTCAATTCAATCCTTTATACCGTCATTATGTGTCTATTACAAAATGGAAGAATATTGCTTAGACAAAATAATAAATCAATATATAACTATATATATAATATGTCAGATAAATAATATTTGGTATATCAAATGAAAAGAGTAGACAGTAAGAATAGGTTAGGGTACAGCATCAAGCTTTATTACGTCATCGCGAATAGAATAACCTTCCGAAAAATATCTACTATATAATATATATATTAAATGCTACTAAAAACAGTTATAAAACACACAATACACAAGTAAACGTACGTACTTAATTATATCAATGTAAAAAAGCGATTCTTCCAAATTAAAAAAAAAAATAAGTGAAGGAAATGAATTATCTGACCAAACGATAACTATTTATGATTAGAACACATTGTTGGTAACTTTCAGTGACTTTCTTTTTCAACTATGGTTTCAAACGAAATTTTCTGCCACACTCTCACCAGAAGGGATGAAATAGTGACTGTCAGCCGATAACATATTTTGAAACTGAATCGAAACATCTAAAGAAACGAGTGGACATATTCATTATCATTGATTTATACTTTTCTGATGTATTTAGCTGGTCTGTTTCAGACTGGCTCCGTCGTAGTCCTGTATTGTCCTCCGTCGTATTGTTAGTTAATTTTTTTTTTAAACTCCAGTATACCTCACTTAGCATTCAAGGTAGAGCTTTAAAACTTAAAAAGTTGTCTGACATCAACCACAGCGACAAGTGCCATAACTCCTGATTGCATTTTGTCAAATTATAGCCCTTTTTAACTCAGAATTTCGGTTAAGTTTATTATTAAGTCCACTTTGTGTCAGTAACCATTCATGATAGAAACTTCATATGGTTGTATGACACCAGAGTAGCAACATGAGTGACAAGTTCCATAAGTGACAAGTTCCATAACTCTTGATTGTATTTGGTCAAACTTATGCCCCTTTTTACGTCATAATTTTACTAGGTTTTGGGTTAAGGTCACTTACATGCAAACTAGCGCAGCTATCTCTTTGAAACTTGAAATACTTGTTCATACTTGTTCATCATCAAATGTACACTAGAATGAAGGAATAGTTTTACAAGTTACATAACCCTGTCATGTAACTTGACTGGATCATTGCCCTTATTAACTTAGAACATTTGAAACTCACTAATTATACACAATTCCACTAACTTATTATACTCAATATTTAGTGGTTCATATTTAATTTAGCGATGTTCTCTTTATACTATATATATATATTTATATTTAAAAAAAAGAGAAGACGATGCATTGGATGTATACGTGCCAACCGGTTTCGTTTATTTTTTCTCATTAGGGCCACGCTAATAATCATTATGACGTACTACATGGTTAGACTATATAAATATTTATTTACACAAACAAAACAAACAATGTAGGCTACTATATAAAGACCATGTCTTAATCTAGTACATTGTTATAGATTGTATTGAGAGAAATCCGCAATATGTTAGAAGATCGATTTTTATGTTTGTTTAATTGATAACTTTAAAGTTAAGGCACATTCAATGGATATAAACCACGAACAATCTGTGTTTGCGGTGTTAGTGCCAGTGGGAAAGATTGAAATAACTGTCAATTTCATTTTCTTATCTCTTACAGACACGATTCAAAATGGCGACTGCATTTCTCCCACAGACAATGCAATTTAATGTGCACCTAGAACAGCAAGCTTTTAACCAGGTTTCGTTCTTGAAAAAAGTAAATGCAGAAAAGAATTTTCTTTCTGGACAAACGCTTTTAAGGGCACTTTATAGATATGAAAAGATCTGGTTGCCTTTAGCCGCAGACTATTTAGATGAATGCTTATCAGCTCCTTTAGACATTGAGTGGATATGGCATTGTCACATGCTGTCACCGAGGGCTTATGTTCAGGACTGTGAGAACATTGTTGGAAAGGTCATTAACCACACACTCCGTAATCCAAAGGAATATGAAGCCGCTCTTAAGAAATCGAAACTATTGTGGGCAAGAAAGTATCCCGGGGAATCCTTTGATCTAGACAAGGCTGCCCCGCTTGATAGAAGTGACCTGGATAATTTTAAATCCCAGTTGACATATGATGTGATAGCTGCTGCTGGAAGACAAGATGTGTTTTACTATCAAGTAGCTCTACCCCACTACCTAGATGAGAGGTATCTACAGAACTGTTTACTCAGATATAAGAAATTCATCTACCTGAAGCAGCAGTTGCCCAACGAGTTCATTGTCCCATGTTATGATATAGACGTTATATGGCATGCCCATCAGCTCAATCCATGGGCCTATGCACACGATATGTTGAAATACATCGGAAATCTTTTCAACCACGATGACAGTGTAACTGACAGAGGTACTAACTCAAAATTAAGCAATTGCCACGACCTCACGAAAAAACACTGGCAGCGAGCTTTTGGTGAAACATTTTCTCAGTTCGGGGCCATGTATCGAGGTTTACCTCCAAACGGGTTTCTCTATAAAATCTCTGATGATGAACTGTATAGATTTTCAACAAAGAGATGTGCAGTTAAACTAGCGATTTCTTCCCTGCAGCTTGAAACAGCATCAAAGGGCAAACTGAGTGTACATGTAGATGGCTATGCGGGACAATCGAAAGTGAAACAGGTTTACAAGACAAAGAAGCAACTATACTCTCCAGATGTTTTCTTTAATGAAAATGCCACCATTGACTTCCAAACAAGATGGACCAATGCTCTGAAATTCGAAGCGGTGCATCACACAGGCTTTGCTTGTTGTGGGTCTTCTGAAGTCGAGGCCAGCAAGATGCTCGTGCTTCTCCCCATCATAGAAGACTTGAGAAATGTCGATGGGGGTGAAATAAACATGGATCCAAAATTAGAACCGTCGGGAAATTTGAATATTTCTGGGACATTTGAGGCACCGAAAAGGGCGAATGTTCTTCTGTTCATGAAGGTAGGACAGTATCAAAATGCGGTAATTCCAGAGAATACGAAAACCCTGTTGGGTCCAGTGGCACTGGAGAAACTGCCAACCAATGTAGACAATAAGTGTATCACAGCGACACATACGTACGTATAATTTTACATTATCACATGTACAACAAGTGTATCACAGCGACACATACGTACGTATCATTTAACATTATCACATGTACATCAAGTGTATAACAGCGACACATACGTACGTATCATTTAACATTATCACATGTACAACAAGTGTATCACAGCGACACATAAGTACGTATCATTTAACATTATCACATGTACAAACACAGCGACACAAACGTACGTATCATTTAACATGATCACATGTACTACAAGTGTATCACAGCGACACATACGTACGTATCATTTAACATTATCACATGTACTACAAGTGTATCACAGCGACACATACGTACGTATCATTTAACATTATCACATGTACAACAAGTGTATCACAGCGACACATACGTACGTATACTTTTACATTATCACATGTACAACAAGTGTATCACAGCGAGACATACGTACGTATCATTTA
The DNA here is from genome assembly GCA_031761405.1 of Serripes groenlandicus. Classification (NCBI taxonomy): domain Eukaryota; kingdom Metazoa; phylum Mollusca; class Bivalvia; order Cardiida; family Cardiidae; genus Serripes; species Serripes groenlandicus. Next base: position 20,583,469 of record JASEVX010000007.1, on the reverse strand, counting down.
ACATAATCAGATGTACATCAAGTGTATCACAGCGATACATACGTACGTATCATTTAACATTAGCACATGTACTACAAGTGTATCATAGCGACACATACGTACGTATCATTTAACAGTATCACATGTACTACAAGTGTATCATAGCGACACATACGTACGTATCATTTAACAGTATCACATGTACTACAAGTGTATCATAGCGACACATACGTACGTATCATTTAACAGTATCACATGTTATGACACAGAGACAAATACGTACGTATCATTTAACAGTATCACATGTTATGACACAGAGACAAATACGTACGTATCATTTGAGCCGTTCGGCGAGAAAACTAACATTATGGCCTCTGCGTGTTCGCGCAGGCTAATCCGGGCCGACACATTCCGTCCCAAGAGGATAGAGGTATTGAGTAATGATTCCTGGTTGACAATTAAAGTCCACTATGTTGGTTTTCTCGTGGGACGGCTCTTTTAACATTATCACATATACTAACAAAATGCAGCATGTGACGCGTCAAAGTTCGTCAACATGTAGAAAAGGGTATCATTATTTCATTATTTAAATTTTATCACAGCGACAGTTCACTTATTCATGATCCATGGGTAAGCAAACTCACACTAGGCTAGAAAATGTCCTTTGTTCAAGGACACTCCGACATGACAGCCGCGACTGAAGATCGGACCTCGGACGCCCGGTTCTAAATCCCCGACGCTAACCACACGGCCGCGGACGATTACCTATATAGTTAGTACGTGGGTCAATATCAAAAAATGCAGATTTTCCATATTTTCATGTCACTGTTGTATTTCGCTGTAAATGTTATTCTTTTAAAACATGATCCATGTGCCACGATACAAAGAATAACGCGTTTTTTCATTGACAGGCAAAAAGATACCGGTAAGTATCGGACATTTCTTGAAATCAGGTGAATGATACAGCACGACTGACTAATTAATGCTGTCAAAGGAAATCGAGTCTTTATTTGTTTGCGAATATTTTCATGAAATCGTTGGTTAACAGCTTAAAAGAGGTAAGTTTGACAACACTTGTATCTGTGTTTGTTACTTGGTATAAGTATCAATCAATAAAATTAATTTATAGTATGTCAAATCTTTAAAAATATAAGTGTACAATAGTGGTTTGTCAGTGGTGTAACCGTTTATTATGTGCGTAATGTATAAGTTACTTCCCTTATTGAAAGATGTTATTACTTACCGATCCCCTCTTACACAACTTCCTGTCAGCATGTTGATTATTTATGCAGACGATTTTTGAATTTCAAGCCTTTTAAAGTCATCGAGGTAATTATAGTTGCCGTAGTATTTTTTTAACAGGTCAATAGTGTAACCACATAAATTAATTCCATTATTTAAGATTCAGAAGTTGCTTGTTTTTTGTAATATTGCAAATGATGCAAAGATCACTTCAAAGGTTGAGCGTTGCCCGGGAGAAGTCATTATTCATGTAAACTGTAGTTTTAAGTTGAATATGTCATTGGTGTTACCGTCAATGGTGTTACCTACAAAAAAGTACCACCATTGACAGATTCGGTAACACCAATGACACTAAGGTATAGTATTAACATAATGTGGATTTAATTTTTAAACAATTCAAAAAGGTAAAGACCGTGATATCATATTTTGTTGGTATGTATTGGATTATTATTGTTTTTCATAGATATTCTGATAAACAATGTGTAAGTTAACCCAAATGTAATTTTCGGTAACTCCAATGACAGTGCAGGTTACACCAATGACAAATCATTGTTTTATTTTCTCTATATATGAGCCATTTCGATAACAAAAAATACAAGGTGGCATGATCGTAAAGTATCAATCCGAACCAGCCTTTCTAGTGCGCGCAGATTCATCCAGGCCGACATTTCCGCCTCTGGGGTATAGATATAAAGTATGATTCCTGATACAAAAATCTCCAGGAGGCGGAAAGTCTAGGCCGGGATTATCCTGCGCTGATGTATCAGGATTAAACCCTACACAGATGCCACATTGTTGGTATTTCTGTGGTGCTGTTCTTATATAATATGTGTACACTTTATCCACAAACTAAAGTACGAGTGCGTAACAATATCACCACGATAACTCAAACGTCGTGGCTGTACGAGTGTTTTGCCACGATAGCCCGAAACATGCAAAATAATTGTCAAGATACACAACGATCTGGTCTGCGACTTGCCACGATTTACAGACATCGGTCATGTCATCCTAGCACAAACTCATGGCAGTGTGACAGGGGCTTAATGCCTGAATGAGCTCGTCAACGATGTTGAGACCATTGCAAATGCTAATAAACGGCTAAAAAACTACAATTTAGAGTTAAAGTGGACAGTGTATATACATCAACGTTCGTAATTCTAAAGATACGCATTTTCCGCATTTATTAAAGAACATATTTTAAAAGGGTGTAGGAAGAGTTCAGCCAGCTATTAACGTGCAATCTGAACGTTTAGTAAATAAAAACACGGTCCAGCCTTCTACTGATACATAGGGATTTATGCTTTCAATTTGAAAGGGACCAACACATTCTTATTTGTTAAACAGTTAAATAGTTTCTCATTGATTGCAGGGTTTACCATGGCTTTAACTAATGCTGAAAAGCAAAGAAGATACCGAGAAAATAGAGACTCTGATCCAAACAGGAGAGCAGAATACCTCCGAAAGAAAGTAGAAAAGTACAGAATAGACCTTGATGTAGGCAACCGCATTCCAACTGGCCAGATGTCACAAAGGGGAAAGCGACAGCAAAGGAAAATATGGAAAGAACAACAGAAAGGGTATAGAAAAAGAAAAGGAGCACAGCCTGAACCACTCACACCTCTAACGTCCCCAAATCCTGCACCGTCTCATCAGCAGCTCTCAAGCGCTAGAGTCAGGATTCGATCGAAAGCCAAGTGTTACAGGGATAATGCAAAACTTAGGGAAGAACTGCATAAAGTAAATAGGACGAAACATATGTATATAAAGAGGTGGTTAAGAGAGAGAGAAATAAATAAATGCGACCATCCAGAAACACCTAAATCAAAGTCTAAGCGTTTGCTGCGAGGACTAAGAGTCAATCTGATACCAAAAGAGAAGAGAATTAGACAGAATCAAGTCAGAAAGACTCTGACCTTCCACTTTGCCCTAAAGGAAGCAATAAAAGAGAAATATATGAGTGGAAGTCACCGAGTAAAGAAAACCTTGGCTGAGATGGTTTTCAATGGGTGTGTTGCGAAAATATGGATTTCTCACAAAAATTCGCAGATATATAGGGATTCAGAATAAAGCAAATAGGAGTTGAGTATATAGCTTAAGTAAGAGGATTGAAAACAGTCTAATTGACTTCTTCGAGAGAGATGATATCAGCCAAAATACATCTGGAATAAAACAGACAGTCACAAGGAAAAAGATAAAGAAACAAAAACGAATTTTGAATTCCAGTCTCAAGGAACTACATTTTTGGAAGAAACTAAGACAAACATCAGAGATTGAAGCGAAGGGTGCGTAAGGTGCAGAGTTTCAAGTAAAAGGTGACATGATGTATGAAGATGAAGGTGGGGAGTTTGAAGTGAAGGGTGACATAGTGTGTGAAGATGAAGGTAAGGAGTTTGAAGTGAAGGGTGATACAATGTGTGAAGATGGCGATAATGAGTTTGAAGTAAAGGGTGACATAATGTGTGCAGATGAAGGTAAAGAGTTTGAAGTGAAGGGTGACACGGTATGCGAAGATGAAGGTAAGGAGTTTGAAGTGAAGGGAGACACAATGTGTGAAGATGGCGGTAAGGAGTTTGAAGTGAAAGTAAACACAGTGTGCGAAGATGGGGGTAAGGAGTTTGAACTGAAGGGTGACACAATGCGTGAAGATGGAGGTAAGGAGTTTGAAGTGAAAGTAAACACAGTGTGCGAAGATGGGGGTAAGGAGTTTGAACTGAAGGGTGATACAGTGTGCGAAGATGAAGGTAAGGAGTTTGAAGTGAGAGTAGACACAGTGTGCGAAGATGGAGGTGGGAAGTATGTACACAAGGGCGATGTGGGATGCGAAGATAGAGGCGGGGTGTCTGAAAATGGCGTTGAAAGGGGATTTGAAGATAGAGATGGGAAGTCTGAAAACAATGGCGAAAAGGGATGCAAATATATATGTGGGGATTCTGAAGGCAAGAGCGAAGATGGAAATAGGGAGTTTGAAAGCAAAATTAAAATGGTTTATAAAGAAACACAACACTTGTTACATAAATATGTCGTTGTTTTGTATGATGGTCTTCCATACCCTGGGTATGTCACTGACATAGATGAAGAAGATGTTTATGTCAGTTGCATGCACAGGGTTGGAAAGGATTAAATATCTTGCCATTTTTACTGGCCAAGAGCTGTACATGATGAGTGCTGGTACAGTCTGGATCAGGTTATGACCGTCATCGATGAGCCTGTATAGGTGGAATCAAAATACAAACCAGATGTGGAGTTCTGGAATATTATTTTCCAGCAATTAAAATCCGATTAACACATCTCTCGATGTGGATTATCTTGGACTGTGGAAAACGGTGCAGGACGTGATCAGCTTGCTCGTTATGAGCAATATTAACTCTTCCTAAACTGTTTTTCAAAAGCGCGGAAAATGTTGGTACTATCCAACAAATGATAGTAAGATTACAGCATACAAATACATGGAAGTTCAGTTTAATTGTTGTTTGTTTAATTAGTTTAAGATACATTGGTCTGCTACGATTTCAGTATTAGATAGGTCCAAGCAGTACCTTGTGTATACCTAAGATTACTTTTGTTTTTCAATTGTCGGAGTGGAAAACAATGCAAATACTGATAAGATCGCTCTTACGATCTCATCTAAATTTACATTCTTTTCAAAATCAACCATTTTGGTTCACGCTTGTAAGGGTTAAGATATACTAGGTGTGTATATTATACATATTCTATGTATGAATGTCTTACATGTCAGCTCTTCATACATATTATATGCATAATGTACACTAACTTTGAAATGAAACAGAAATAATGTCAGTGGTGTTACCGGGTAAGTCAGTGGTGTAACTGGTACACAACAAATGTTTCTTTTCACAAATAAATAACGAGAACATATTTCAAATTCCGACTTTCTTAGGAAAGATAAATATTATAATCCATTGTTACAGATACATTACGATATTAATTGTAATAGAGAGATATCTTTATTTGATTTTGTCATTGGTGTTACAATTCTTGTCCCTGGTGTTACACTTTTGTCATTGGTGTTACAGAATAAAAAATAAATATTTAATGGTTATTAGAACCGTTGTGCTCAGTCAGTCATTAAAATGAGAAACTCATAATTTGTTGAGTTTAATCATTAATAATTGAATTCTAGTAATATAAGAAATAATTACATATTTAGAAACGTAATATAGCCAATTGAATCTTTTTCTCATTTGTATATTTGTAAACTTAAATTTAATATGACGCAAGATTCCAATTTTATTTTATTTGGTCATAGAACAATAACATACCATACAGAACAAATTCCATTGCTGTTGCAGATAATATTTCCTTTCATTGTAGGAATTATTAAAATAATAGTTTTAGTAACACCAAGGACAAATATGTTAAGCAACCTTTTTTAGATAAATATATTTTTTTGTTAAAGATACCTTATGTTTGCATATTGTGTTAACATGAAGTTGAATGTTAAATGTTCTCGTTAACTGCAATTAAAAGGTTGAGTTAAACATTCATTTCTTCTATTTTCATCAGCTCTAAAAGTCTGCATTTTTTTATATTGACCCAATGCTAATCCACAATCTCGAGCGCCAAGGCGGGCAGCCATTACTACCATGTTTAAAGTATTTGGTATGACCTGACCGGGGATCGAACCCGCGACCTCTCGCACCGAGGCGGACGCTCTACCGCTACACCACCGCACCGATAACCGTTGTAGAATTGAGCGGGATATCGGTTAAGGAAAATGCAGTTCTTTAAAGAGTGCGAAAACATATATGCAAAACTGAACTTCAAATACAGTTAAGCCTTATTAAGGCGTTATTGCTAGTACTTTAACGTAATTTTCTTCCACGTAATCTGTTGTGTACCTTGCTTTCCAACTCAATCACCAGTCAATTATTGTGTTATTTTATTCATGTGTTTTTAATTGTGTTTGCCAAACTACACGAATACGGTCAATTACCTGGTGTTCTTTAATATTTTAAAAACTAAAATCGTGCCAATCCTCCTTAACTCTTTCAGCGCCAAAGGCAATATTGAGTTTTTTGCAAACAATACTGATTCAGGTGAGTCAGCTCGTGACGAGCTGTCTCACCTGAAATCAGCATTGTTTGCCTTTTAGTTATCAAAATAATCCAAACTTGTATTACATGAGAAATGGAGACGCCCGATTTTGAACTTGGAAGAGTCTACTTTAAACAATTCGGCGCTGAAAGAGTTAACGGAGCCGAGATCTGGGACATACAAGAACAACCGTTCGTCAATCGAATACAAACCTACGCCTGTCGACGATACATGTGTGTCAATAAACCCTCCCCTACATCAACTGTTCTTGGGGACTGTTGACAATATCTTATCAAAACTCAACTTTTTAACTTTAATTTAATTCGAAATATTAGGCCACCAGCATATACACATGTTACAGTAAAGGTACATACATGTGAAGTGAGAACGTATTTAAATAATAACGATAGACATGTAATATCAAAACTCGGATATCCATTAAATTATATATACTACTTGACATATCCACCAATCCCTCTATAATAGTTTTGCATAGACTAAGATCGTAAGCATCAAATCAATTGGTTCGTACTCTAAGAGTTAAAATATAGATACATTATACATTCATAAATATTTTTAAATGTTACAAACATTTTGTACTGTATACTTTATATGTTACAAATTATTTTGTACTGTATACTATATATGTTACAAAAACTTTTTGTAAGGTATACTATATATGTTACAAATTATGTTGTACTGTAAACTATATGTGTTACAAACAATTTGTGTACTGTATACTATATATGTTATAAAAACGTTTTGTAAGGTATACTATATATGTTACAAAAACGTTTGTACTGTATACTATATATGTTAAGAACTTGGTGTATAAGTTTATGTTAACCATTGAATTAATCAACGAAACCAATGATTTTTCTAGATTACTATACAACAGAAAGATGACACAATATTTTTTTCCCCACTATTTTAACAATGTTTTCCAGATTACTTTATATTATTGTATAAGAACATGCAAAACCGAACAAACAGCCTTTGTGTGAGATCAAAGTACAAATATTTCCCGTTCTTATCAAAAACCACCTTTTGCCATGATATTAGATCGTAAAATTTATGAATATGATCTTTCTCGAAAAATGTGTGTACAATATCAACATCGCAAATCATAATACAATATATTACCCTTAGCTTCACAGGTTTGCATGAACTGACAGTCTGTCTTTGAATATACGCTTGTATGAAAATCTTAGTATTGTCAACTGACTGATTGACCCATACATAACCAAAACCGTTATAATTTATTGTTGATAATACTTGTAACCCAATTTGTTACCAATATGTTCATAATGCATTATCGTTTCATAACATAGCCGAGTATATCTATGTCGTGGCACATTTAAAAAGCGTTTACACTCAAGGATTTGAATAGTCTCAGTACAGTTAAATGTCTCTAATCCCCAAATTTCGGAACCATAGAGTAAGACAGAAGATACTTTGGCATAAAATACTTCATACTTGTACAACGTTTTGTAAACGAGACAACCTAAATTGCTAAATGAAATTAATATATATAAAGGATTTTCTTAGCCTTAGCAGCAACTGCCTCAGCCATTTTAGACAGTGACAAATAAATGCCGACATTGGTAAATCCATTTACAATTTCAATTTGAGAACCATTAAATGTCCTTTTTTTTTTGAGAAGCAAAGCTGTTCAAACGATTCCGATCCATGTTTTGATTCGTTCATAGAGGCTAAACACTTGAAGAACTTGTACAGTACTTCAAGGCCAGGAACCTTCATATTTGGTGCGTAACATTATCTAGTGGTCCTACCAAGATTTCAAAATATTTAGTATTGGAATGTGGTGTAGGTGACCATTAAGATAAATATTTCATTTATGAAGTAAGCCAACCCATGAGAAATCCAACAATGTGATCAAATTTGTCAAATTCATTTTTTTGCCTTTTGTAAATATATAATTGTTGGGACGGTTGTCGTCAGACACCCGTTTCAGAGCAACATAATTAATAAGTTTTTAGGAGTGACTACGTTCCTGATAACACAGACAAATGAATTGGAATTGTTGAAACATTGAGCATTTCGGTCTATCTGTTTAGCAAGATCAGCTAAAATGGATTGGTTGGTATTTTACGCAGCTTTCAGCAAGTTCCAGTTATACCACGTTATTTCCAGGGTAAAGTACCAGTACTACTGGTCTATTTATCCTGACACCAGTCAGTCAGCCGTAATACTAATTTCGCAATCCTGAGCGCATAGAAGGCAGCCATAACTACAATGTTTCAAGTCTTTGGTATGACCCGGCCGGGGATCGAACCCGCAACCTCCCGCACCTGAGGCGGATGCTCTACCATTACAGCTCAGCTTAAAGAGGAGAAAAACTACAACATTGTTTGATGAGGGAGAAAGAAGAACCGGCGATATATACGGATGCAAACAGCAACTGACTAAACAAAATCTATTAATTTACATACATAAAACATATGTCTTTACATTGCTTACCTTCAATATGTCCATCTTGCTTCATTTACTTTGAAATACATGCAAAGACAGTGTAAAATAAAACAATATGAAACATTTGAAACTAACTTTAATACGCTTGTTAAGAATTAATTGCATCGAGGACAAATGATGTCAACTTTAATCACGCTTTTCTCCTTGACGTACATTTTGCCACAGTGTTGGAAATCACACGAGGCGGCTAAAATGTCATTAAGTATTCATTGATAAGACATGAAATAATGTTTACAAATATTACTTATGTCACCAAAGTTGGCAAATTGAGATGACATACCGTCGAATTAGGAGCACTAACAATGTATATACCAACACTTTCCCTGAACTTTTGACACTTACTGATCTAGTCTCTCCTTGTGAACTTTTTTCACCCGAAATCCTCATCTACCACATTAAAAGTTTGCCAAGTGATCCGAGACCGACCTATTTATTTATCGATTAAGTCGGCATGCTAAGTGACCGTTGGGATATCCAGCACACTCGCTAAAAATACGCCTCAATTCGGGTCCACAATAGCCATGCATATGCTTAACTCTCGCATTGATGACCCTTAAAGAGACGAACACAGAATAAACCTAGCATACATATTGACACACTTTACAGCATGCATCCGATTTATGGAGGCACGATCACATAAAATACTCATCAAATCGGAAAACGGCTATAACATTAATTGATATTCTCTGTGTTTGCTATATATGTATAGACAGTATGTAGAAAGTTAACATGTATGACTTTTATTTTAAAATTATAAATAGGAAAATAGGAAAATAGCAAGGAAGCCTAAAGCGAAAATTGTGAAAATTTCCAGTGATCTGACCATTTCAAGTACTGCCTGTTTACAATAATATATACATACATGTGCATATGGGTCATATAACATATCGAAACCTTCTTTGACTAATTAACGAACAGTTTATTACCAGATCCAATTTGCGATGATGCTGAACATAATACACTTTTACCTGAACTTCCACGATTTCCCATACATAGTTCCCACAACTACACTAATTATCTCCCTTGCCTGCCATTTTTGATAGGCAAATACGATGAGCAATGATAAAGAATATTTTTTTAAAAAAATATATGATAATTAGGAAAACACCAAGGAATTTGAGTTTGATCACCATATCGAGGGCTTGGCGTGAAACGGTTGTAACTGAAATTGGTATTTTTTTTACCAAGATTAATCACCTCGCCATGATGTCTTTATAAGAGTTAAATCATTTTTCTTCGTAAACAATGGGAATTTAGGTGCCATTGCTCGTTCTGAGCAATGGAACCTAAATTTGCATTGTTTACAAAGGGGTTAAAATTGCCCCTAAACCAGGGTTTTCAAAATAGGCATTTAGTTACAACCGTTTCACGCCAAGCCCTCGATATGTCGTTGATGCCTTTGTATGATATGATTATATCAACTTCTTGATTCAATTATTTATGCACATGCAATTGTTTAATTAGTTATAATTATTTTATATTTACCCTATTGAACAGAGTACATTTTCCTATCAAACTGACCGACAAGGGAGATAACTATTGTAGTTGTTGGAACTATGTATTATTGAATATTTAGTAGATGTATCAAAGCATGCTCCATTACCGTTCTCAAGTCACTGAATATGAACTACGCAAATCGGTGTCAGTTCTTATCTCCGAAATAGATATGTATAAGTGGTTAGCCGTTTTATTTGAAAAACCGTATGGTGATTAATCCTTTCCCAAATCCAGACCCATTCTGAGGCGTCTGAAGTAGACGCATTTTGAAAACATTGGGGGAAAAGGATATTGTACTCATAATGGACAGTGTCTCCTTTCCCATGAACGTTTTCAACTCTATCCTTAAGTTAAGCCTTCATTTATAAACAATGACCATATTTCCCCCATAATATTAAAACGTAAGATTATTCCTGTGCTGGAAAGGGTACATTGACAGTGGCTTACTGGTGATCATTACAACGCTTGCGATTACGTATATTCCTCCTGCAAATTGACCTCCCGCAACATAACGAATAATAACATTAATAGTCCTACCCTGGAGTCCCAAACGTCACATTTGAATTGAATTACTAAATAAATTTGAACCTTGACACGCGCCGGGTAAGATATTAACATCCATCTTTTGTGTGAACTATTTTCAATGGTAGCGTTCGTCTGTGTGTCTTCCTTGACATTTTGGACGTTGAAGCAAAACTCTTGTATGATGTATTGATGATGTATTGATTGATTAAATGATTGGGGTTTAACGCCGTATTCAACACTTTTTCAGTCACATCAGGGCGGCCAGTTCACCTACTCATATGTTTCTTGGTTTTCTCACACCAGTACTCCACACAACGTACTTTCCAAGCAACTGGCTGCTTTTACATATATAGACTGTTAGCCCATTGGTGAAAGACGAAAGAGGCTTGTCACAGTGAATTTTGTCAAACGTCTGAAAGAATGTTGGCCGAGCTGGGGTTCGAGCTCACAACCCCCGGATTGACAGCCCGCGCCGCTACCGACTGAGCTACTGGGGCTCGGCTTGTATGATGTAACGGCTATCGAAATAAAAAGAACAACTGTATTATTCAACTTTACAATTCAGCTTATTAGATTAGTGTTTATCCAGCTAAAACTATCAAACTGTTAAAGCGGTAGTTTAGAATCATGCAACGCCTGCGAAGTCTATAATCAAGGGAGATAGCTTGTGCAATACCGAGCATTTTGTACCATCCAATGCAGACCAATTAACTCTTGACTACCTTGATGAATTAGACGATAGTTAATTTCTCGTATATATCGAAATACCCAAATAACGATCAGCGCTCTCTGAATCTGCTGTATCTCTAATATGGACACTTCGTTTAAGCAGAAACAGTTCGCTTTAATTCGACCATATATCCATATTCTTATTATTCACTTCATCTAAAATCGGAATTAATCGATGCATGCTCTATTAACCGTCTTCATGTTACCGATTGTGAAATACGCCAGTCGAGGTCAATTCGTGTCTCCAAAATACATCTGTTTAGTGTTAAGTCGTCTATTTTTTGACAAACCTTGCGGCAATTTACAATGCTTTATTGCGCACCATTACAGTACTTACGATTCCCCCGGAACGCCATCAATCAATTGATATAATATAAATCGTTTCAGCCTAAAATGTGTCTCATTGTATCTGCGAACAGTGAAGATTCTTGTGAGCCTGTCAAAGTACATACGCACATTCTCACCAGGGCCATCACTGTGCGCTTGGATGTATTTTTGTCTAACCAATCACTAGCTTTGGGTGCAAACTTAGAGGTGTAGCCCCAATGCTTAAACGCGAATATACTGTTACATGAGCAAGTATGAGAGAAAAGATACACGTTGACTTTTGTGACCACGATACATCCAGATCAGCTTGTGCATCCGCAAAGTCTGGTCAAGATCTGCACTGTTCACGTTTTACTAACATAAGCTTATTAGAAGATTCTGTCGACTTACGCAGATTTTGATAATCCTGAACAGGTGGACAAAATGCTTTTAATCTACACTGTTCGGAAATGTTAACTTGTACATTTTCTCATGCATTGGCTCATGCAACCTGGCCCTTTTTGAACAGATATGGCTAATATTTATTGCTTTAATGTGTACTTCTCGTCACCGCGTTCAGTTCAAACAAACCGTGGTTTTCGAAATCAAACCTTGAGGCATGTTCGATCCACGTAGATCCAGATCAACCTATACAGAGTTGACTGTTTCTGCACTGTTAGCCAATTAGTCACAGACAGATTGACGACGAACCATCTGCAAGGTGGTGCGTTTGTGGATCAGATAACATTGATAAACAATATGATCTTTATCAACACAAGTAAAAAAGAGGTGGGTTTTCCTGGAGCATGCCCCAACCGTACTTTGATAACTGCATCACGTCATTAGATATTCCTCCCACTCATTCCCTGTTTAACATCAGACACATTTGCACAACTCCTGCATAGAATGAGAACAGTATTGGCAGAAAATGCGTTGCCGATACTGCTGTGTCATTTGTTAATGTTATCTGGTCCCGGTTTCGATCCTAGTCTCCGCTGTTATTGTGAATTGATCTTGAGAAAGTCACATCTAGCCCTTACGTAAGTCATCAAGGAATCCATCCTCGGTACCCAGGCTATTCATAAAATACATGATACCCTGGGCAAATTGGCTAGCGAAACTTCGTAAAGCATGCGCCACGATTTCCTCCGTAACAACACTGTAATTTTAGTATCGCAAAAGGTTTGTGTCATGCGGCCAATCAAAAGGCTGCATTTCACCTCATAAATTATTCATGAGTACGAGATTTGTACAGCCAATTTGCCCAGGGTATCATGTATTTTATGAATAGCCTGGGTACCGAGGATGCAAGGAATCATGCATATATTACATAAACCGACCGATTTGTGGGGTCTTAATTCATCTGCGTTTAGTGAATACTAGTATTGTACACGTGTGACCCTGTTCATTTAAGCAGAACCGCCTCGGTGGTGTGTGTAGATGTTGAGCGTTCGCCTCGGGTGCGGGAGGTGGCTGGTTCTATCCCCGGTCGGGTCATACCAAAGACTTTTTAAACGGTAGTAATTGCACCCCTTCTTGGCGCTCAGCGTTGCGGGTTTAGCATTACTACTGACTGGTTGGTGTCAGGATAAATGGACGAGTAGTACTGGTAACTTACACTAGAAAAGACGTGATATGTCTGTCTTGATGAGCAATTTCTACTTTGGCCACAATGTTTTCAACTTTATTTAACAATTAAGATATTTTTTATGGCTATTATTGTCACTATGTTTTCACAGTCGTCTGCTGCAAAATTGTTGTATGTGGGAAAGGGTTAAACAGTTCATGTACAATGTGACTACAGTGGACCTTCCCACAATATGATACATGTGGTTCTAAAATACCATGCGGGTGGGATAATGTACCGCGTAGCTGACAAATAACTCCTGCGTAAACAGAGAACAGGACCAGACGGCAAATGTACGTCATCCTGTTTTAATTACGCTCGTGTTCGAATCGAGTGCGTCTGAACGAGTTTGTAAATGGTGGGTAAAACATTTCGGCGATTTTAGTCCCGTTCATAAGCAAAGTGTTTTAAGTTTCCTGTACTATATAAATAAGATGTGTTTCCACAAAAGACTTAATGTGCAGTGACGGATATTCCTACGTTTTGATTGGATGAAAAGACAATTTCAAAACAAAAATTGGGAGGAAATAATAACTTAAGAGAATACCTTCTCGATAAAGGAATGAAAACAAATAATCTGATATGTTATAATTTGCATGTAATAACACTCGTTTTTTTATTTTCAAGATTCGTCCAGACATAACTGACCGCCACGGTTGTGTAGTTGTAGAGCGTCTGCCTCGGGTGCCGCGCGGGAGGTCGCGAATGCGATCAACGACCAGGCCATATCAAAGGCTTAAAATGGTAGTAATGGCTTCCCTCTTTGGCGCTCAAGGTTGCGGGTTTAGCATTTCGACTGACTGACTGGTGTCAGGATAAACGGACTAGTAGTTCAAGTAACTTAACCCATGAAGCGCCGTGATATGAACGGAAACATTGTTGAATGCGGCGTACACTCAATCTAGACACAACTGATAAGGGTGATCGCCCTTTGCCTTTATGTAGCGCTGTGAGTCGAAAGTTCTACCAACGTCATTGTTGCTACGAGATAATCGTCATCACAATTAACCTTTTCCCACATACATGTACAACAAATCTGCAGCAGACGACTTTAAAAAACATATTGACAAAAAAATGAAATATCTCTATAATTGAGAGTTTAATCATTAAATAGAGATGAAAAAAGTGTGGCCAAAGGAGAAATTGCTCAGTATGAGCAATTCTCCTATGGCCGCAATGTCGTCTGCTACTATTGCACCAAAATGCATCTACAGGTGGGAAATGGTTAAGAGTTATTTGTTTACCCGAAATATGTAGCATATATTATATAACATATTATTACAATCTCGTCCCCGGATATTTCTATATTGTCAACCGACCCCGGATCAAAACTCATTACCATTGTTATAACCGAATTGCACGATCCTTTGTAACGATAATCAGGCTTATATTATTCGTTTGTAAATTTACGGGCTAGCGAATATGTTACCTTACAATAATTGTATAGGCTGAATACTTTATCATTTCGACCGTCAAAGTTGATGAACTTAAGTAACTATCTTTTTTTGGATACGCGCATATGCCGAACATACACAAACTCTCCTTTCTGACCACTATAGTCGATGGATTCGGGTAATATAACAACGAACTTAACAAATATCAACTCTCTAAAACGGCTATGTGAATGTTTTTACATGTCATTTGGGATGTTATACTCAGGAAAATCATGCGTCATTTTTTTTTAGATTCAAAGTAAAAGAGATATGATAATTGAAAGCGATATGCTATTTGAAAAGGATTTAATATTTGAAAAAAATATAAGTTAGATCTATTTAATATGCGAAAGTTATTTTATATTTTATGTTCTTAAAAATGCATTTCTTTCTTTCTTTAAAGTTATTTCTACATCTATTTCATATCACTAAAATATCCCTTAATACCAATTTATATGACCCGGTAGAGCTAAAGTTGCGTTCGGGGAAAGCATCCTTGGTGTACCAACGGATAGTGCTATTTTTAGTTTATAACAAAACGCCTATCGCAGTTTTGACAGACCTTCCTGATCCAAGGGTGTGCTCCCAGAATGCCTACTCGACGTTTTCTTGTTGACCAACAATCGTGCCACACTCCATCTTGTTTATTCTTTTAAAGAACCGAGGTGTTCACATACGTAGGAGAACCTATGCAACCAACTATCACTATCGCTACATAATAACAGAGGTTTCAATGGAATTGCTACATATAAGTTTATGAAATATTGCATTTCATGAAGTGTCCAGATACAATTATAGATTCAAGACACATCTTACAAGAAGCTTCTTGTATAATAGAATGCATCCAACAGGTATCACGAGTACAAAGCTATGTAACGTACAAACCACAGGCGTCCGAATTTCTATTACAGCAAAACATGCGGAAAATCACACAATACCTCTTTAAAATACTTAAAAAGTTTCTCTATATTGTCTATACGCTATGATAAAGATGATCGTAATGGTAATTTGTGTTACTATAAATAGCCCCTCTATACGTCCCTATAGTGTAATAATAATGACAAGGTGTGCAACGGCGTTTTATCCCCTTGCTCGATTCGGGCAATAATTTCCGCAGAAAAACGTCTTAAACGTCCTGGACCCAGGTTCATAAATGATTTTTCTCATGATCCACCGCATCAAAATTTGCCAACCGACCAATACGCCGGCGTTTTGAAGCTTAATGTTCCTTTTATTTGTAAATTTGCAGTTGTCCCGACCGCCATACGCTGACGTCACAATTTGCAATATTCCGCAGCGACAGATTATTTTACCTACGATTTAAAACATGATCTAAAAAAGAAAGAAATTATACTTCTTTCGAAAACGTATAAGATAAGAAATTGTTTAAGATAAGAAATTGTTTATTAAAGTGACATGTGTGAAACATATTATGATTAACAGTATTATATAAAAAACAAAAATGATCACACCCGGCTCTTTGGGCCTATAAGTCACCTATATGTGTATACGTATATACATATTTACATATAATGATATAAAGTCATAACACATCATATTATTTATAATCCGCAGTCGCTAAGTTTAATATCAGATGTTTTCAGAGAAACTTGCTGAATGTAGACACTTTGAAAACGTCGTAATCAAGGGAGTCAGCATTTTCCTTAAGCAGTGACTATAAGAAAACTACCCTTTCACAGTGAAGAAATCTACGGTATGTTCATAAGTTATGCGGTGTTTTCAGACGTTACGTAGTTGATCCCTTGGTTATAATAAGTTGAGAGCTATGTGCTGTTTTCGATACACATAAAAACGTTGTCGTTAAACGCGAAAGCCAATTTCATTTCAACGAAACGAGATAGGTATTCGCGGTTAATCACTGAGGCATGATGTGTTTTCGCAAGACAGGTTTCTATTTCACAGTCTAATACAGGGAAGGTAAACACCAATCAGATTAGTTATGATACATGGCTGATCTTCTCTTTCGATAACCCTTTACAATAAATTTAGCGCATTTACGAGGATGATTGTTCATAAGGTATCTCATTTTATGATGATCCCTTAACTGGTTAAATGTAGCATCATTGAATTGGTCTTCAAATATTTCTAAACGAATATGTTTATAAAATTCACAGTTTATTAGAAAATGAGTTTCATCTTCAACTGAATCTGTTTCGCACATATTACAAAGTCGTTCGTCGGGGTGCTCTCCAATATACCGCCCTGTCTCGATTCTAAGGGGGAGAATCCCACACCTAAATTGGGCTAGCATTGAACGCTCACATTTTGTCAGATTAAACATAACATAACTCTCAGTTTTGAATTCGGTCTTAAACTTGATGTATGTTCTTAGTTTCGGGACGTTTTGCACACTATCTACCCATACGCTACTATAATAAAGGTGTATTTTATCTTTTACTGTTTTCATGTTTATCGTGGTTTTATTGTCGTAGAAGGTTATTAAGTCAAGTTTGTTTAGCACATCTTTTAATTCACTGCACCAGTTATTACGACACAGTCTATAGTCCCTATTAAATATAACCTTTGTGAGGTGTTCTCATCGAATTTTACCAATCTGTTCCAGTATCGAATCAGGCTTATCCATCGTCTGTAAATACTAGGGATCCATCCTATATCCCCGTGTATAGCCAACAGCGGTGCAAACCTATGTACCCCCAGAAAGTATCGAATGGCCCTATGTTGTATGTTGTCTATTGCCTGATACGATATCCCCAAACCCCAGAACAATAGTCTAAAATTGGAACTACTCCTGATTCATACAGTTTTTCAAATGTCTTAAGCCCGGTGTCTTTTAAATGATGTATCCGAGAAATAATCATACCTAGTGCACGACCGGCGCCTTTGGAAAGTATAATCGAGTTTGTATTAAAATCACCTTTATAATGGAATGTAACACCTATAATATAAATACCGTATTTTTGTTTAAATAATATTATTTTTGGAAGAAAAATGATTAAATGCCAACCCCAACAAACAAATAGCGAATATTTAACGCGAAATGACGGGCTTTTTTTAGAATATTGTACCATTACGATGATTTTTATCATAGCGTATAGAAAATATAGAGAGACTTTTTGAGTATTTTAACGAGGTATTGTATGATTTTCCGCATTTTTTGCTGTAATAGAAATTCGGACGCCTGTTTACAATCAGACGTTGTCCGCGATATTCATACCTACATGTACGTTTGTAACGTCAAATTGTCAATTTACGTTCGAGTCGCCTGAATGAAGATTAGTTGTACTCATCTATTCTTGACTGAGATTTGCAAAACTGACACTGCTTATATAAAGTCCTCAAAGCTGTAACTTCTTCCGAACCCTTTCCAACTTCTAGACGCGTTTTTACTTATCTGTTGGGAGACGACCCTTTGAAAACATTGTGAAAATGGGAAATTGCTCGTGTAGAAAAAGTGTTACATTGTCCCAATGAGTTCAACTTCATTCAATAATAACACTTATATTATTAAGAGAGATATTCGATATTTATAACCTGATGTTGTCTGTCGTCTACTTTTTATTTTTACGTTGTTTACGTGTGAAAGTGTTAAAAGGTTATGATTTATTGTATACATATATATTTCTACGCGCGTTCCTGTTCTATCTGTTTTGCATTCGTGAGTATTGCTCAATGCATCGAGTTTACAACACGTTTTCACAACACGTCTTCTTTTGATTGGTTAAAATTCGAATTAAATCTTGCTTGAAACCAATCTCATTAAAATCAGACCGAAACCTTTCGATGTAAAAATAATGTTTCTGACGACACCACATAAAAGGTCATCTCGAACTTACGCTAAATATTCATAAACAGGGGCTCGTTTTTCTGTCCAATTAAATCGCGCGATACAATAGATGATCGGTTCTGCGATCAAAATGGACACACCTGACCTCCAACTCGTGATATAAGAGCTGGCATATCACTAACAATAAGATATATTTCCTTACTTAAGTGATACAAAAACATATAAATGGATAAAAGAAGCCACACAATACATGTACATTTATACTGTAAGCAGGAAAAACACCCTCTCTTCCCTGCTATACGATAAACGGATATCACTGATAAATACTCAAATCTGACGCGTTGCATTTTCAATGGGTTACAGCATAGTGGATTGTTTTCAAACAAGACTGACATAATGTTAAAACAAAATGATTAAAAGCAAAGAGTTTTCTATAACGAACACACTAAGTCTGCTGTTCTATCAAACTCGTTGGTGAATACCGATTGCGTAGGAGATTTGTCAGTACTATAAGACGCGTCAGTTCTCAAATCGGAAATGAGATAAACTATAATTGCTCTTCCTAAATATCTGCCGTATCTCAAACTTGATTGAAATTCCGAATAAATTTACAATCACCATTCATATAAATTTCAATATTTGAAATTATACGTAAAATCATGGCCTTTTAAAAGATACATCAACTCGTTTTATACTGCCATCAAACTTTTTGCAACAGTATATCAGTTATATAGGGGCGACTAGTTCACCTAACCACGTAACTCATGGCTTTCCAGCAACAGTGTTACACTCTACCACGTAACAGAGGAGTTTCCTGTTTATACTTGTATTAACCCCATGATTAACCCACAATTACTTTTGCCAATTGATCAGAGAGATTGCTGGATTGATAGCCCTCATCTTTACCAACTAGGCTAATCTGGCTCGACTAAAGGTCTATAAAGCGGATCTCAAGAAAATCAAAACAAACATACACTCTAGTGTGTACTTTAATATGGATTAATTAAGAAGTGTTTTACGCAACTTTCAACACCATTTCAGCTATATCACGGCGTTTCCTGGGTACGCTACCAGTACTACTGGTACATTTATCCTCACACCAATCAGTCAGGCGTAATGCTAACCCTGCAACCCTAAACGCCAAGGTGAGCAGCCATTACTACCATTTTAAAAGTCTTTGGTGTGACCCGGCCGGAGATCGAACCTGCGACCTCCCGCACCCTAGGTGTACTTTTACAAGTTATATGTTTTTGCATATAAGACAGGTGGTAGTATAGATATTAGCAGTAAGAAAGATAAAAGGTTCTCGTATGAATAACAAATACACAGCATGGTATATTTTATTAGTTTAATTATGCGATTTTAAAAACTCGGGAGCATAATGATTCAATAACATAAGATACAGCCATTACAAAACATAAGACGAAGTTCGGCACGTATATGTGTTGTGGATCCTGCAATAAGTAACTGAATCATTTTTCAAGTATTATGGATAAATAAAACGTCTCGCGAAATTGGGGACTAAATGCTGACAGTAATGCTGCTCTCACGCCCAAAAATTGCGATTGGATAGTGAATATTTTCATCTCGGTCACCCGTCGGTCACCCGTCGGTCACCCGTCGGTCGTCCTCGGTCGTCCCTCGACCTCTCCTTACCAATATCTTACGAATATATTACGAATGCTTACCAACGCTTGCAAATCCTTGCCAATGCCCTACGAACTTTGCGAATGTTGCGAATGAGCTTACGAAAAGTTTCAAATAAATACAGCGAATGCCTTGCGAATGTTACGAATGCTTACGAATGGGCTTACAAACGTTATGAATGCACTTACGAATGTTACGAATGTCTTACCAACGTTCCCAATGCCTTGCCATTTTCTTACGAATATTACGAATATTTGATGACGCGGCCGCGATTGGTATAAATAGCGGAGCGAATCTGCCTCTGGCTCATTGTTCGTTTGACTTTGGAAAAAACCCAGCAACACCACATTTCATCAAGAATTTCAAGACTTTCATTATTTTACTATTATGCCTACATTGGGAAGAACCAAACGTGTGAGAGGAGGAGGCCGTGATCGTGGCCGGGGATCAAGGTCCCCTGAGACAGATTCCGAGACCCGGGAGCCACCACCACCAGCCAGACCACCCACACCAGCCACACCACCCCCAGAGCCGGTAGTATTGGCTCTCAGGGTCCCTCTCCCTGAGAGTCTCCATCAGGTTGTAGTAGTGAGACTGATGCAACATCTGTTCTTGTGATAGCCAGTACCTCACCCAACATGATCTTCTTCTTCTTTCTCTTCTTCTACGTATTGGTCGCCTTTCTTCCTCCTCCTCACGCTCTAGAGCACAAGAGCATCATGTGCAGCTACAGTATATTCAGAAACTAGAAGTCCAAGAGCAGCCACCTGTCTCACTCGGAGTGCCATAGTGAAATGATGAAATTGAATTGAAAATTGGGCCTTTTATACTCTCTGGACACCTCCCTGGGGCGAATGCCATTTATATTCGCAATATTTGTCTAAATATTGGCAAGACATTTGCAATACATTTTTAATGGCACTTTGAAAATAACACGCGTTCGCAAGAATTGGTAACCGTTCGTAAGCATTGACACTCCATTGGGAAGCGTTCGTAAACATTGGCAAGTGTTCGCAAAATATTCTCTAGAATATTGGTAAAGTATTGGTAAGCCATTCGTAAGACATTCGTAAAGTTAGCAAAGCATTGGTAAAGCATTTGTAACATTCGCAACAGTGGTAAGACAAGGAAGGGGACCCGGCGAAAGTTACAAACGCCTTACAAATGCCTTTACGAACGTTGCCAACGCTTACGCACGCTTTACCAACGTTACCAATGGCTTACCAATGCTTACGAAAATCGACGGCGAATGACCGTCTTCACAACCTTCGCTGAAATTTAGGAAGCGCTTCCTAAATTGACCGTTTTTCGTAAGGAGGTGGAGAATGACTTGTGAACGTTCCGAATTTGTTACCAACGCTTACGAAGACACGGCGAATGTTGCGAAGTTTGAGCGATTGTCAAATATTTCCATTCGTAAGCACATTCGCTAGCATATTCGCCACAGTGTGAGAGCAGCATTAAGAAACGGGTAAGCTTGTGCATCCGCTATATCTCACAATAGTCTTCACTGTCTGTTTTACATGTAATAAAGTCATAGATAAAATAACTAAATATTGAGTTCACTTTGTCTTACTACAAATAAAATATAATTGAGCCATCCCGCGATAAAACCAACAGTGTGGACTGCGTAAAGTATCGATCCTGATGCCGCGCAGGCTTACCTTGATAGACACTTTTCGCCTCCTGTGGATATTCTGTTTCAAGAATCATTACTCTATTTCTCTATCCCCCTGAGCCGGAATGTGTCGGCCAGGATCAGTATGCGCGGACTGCTCAGGCTGATCTTGGTCGATAAATTACGCAGAGGCCCCAATGTTGGTTTTCCCGCGGGACGGCTCAATATGAAATTCCGTACCAGAGAGCCAATAAGACCGCAAATCATCAAACACGGCGCATGTCCCCCGATTGGCGATTTGGGGACTTAACGCATATTCGTAGTCTAGACGCTGGTGAGCCTGTGCAAAATAGTTGGCCGTCAGTATCATTTTATTAAATGATATCAAACCGGATTCAGTTATCACATTGCCAGATGTGGTTCATACACATATACAGCTATTTCATATTCAACCTCCGCAACTTTTGAGTATGTATATTTTATTAGTACATATCATGTTCGTCCATTCTTCTCTGTATACATGTACCGGTATATGTATCCCAGTTGTATCGCTTCTGATTCGTTTGATTGGTGAGCCACCAGTTAGTTCAATATTAAATATTAAACATTAATGATTTAACAATACTAATTGACTGACTGTCGAAACCGAACTGTGCAGTGAAAATCCAAGAAAATGAGTATACATTTATATGCATGCGGAAGGATACACATTATAACGACCAATGAAATTCTTGTTTTGCAAAGTTTTCTGCGGAACCGAAGAGGGCGGATGACTATCGAGATTGTTAACAAATCATATTCTTCTTATCTGTGCCCTGCTAATTAAGCGGCTTTACGTGAGCTCGTAAAATCCTGCATATTACTGAATTACGTACTGATGCAAGCAGCGTTAAAGGTGCTGAACTCCAGATGATGATCAACATTTTGAAATGTTGAAACTTTTGCAAATATTGCTAATAGTGACAACAAATTTTGGAAGTAAATGTCGATAAACCTTCAATTGAAAGTCATGAAAATGTACACAATTTGGCTTACTGGGTATGTCTACTCAGTAAAATTGATGCATAAACGATCAATATTAAGATGTCTATAATCATGGAAAGTGAAATTATTACTCTGACTTTATCACAGAATTATGATTCTAATATTTCAAGACAACTTTCGGACAGTTATAAACTTTTGACTATACTATCTATTATCTGGAGTTCAACAACTTAAGCACAATTCAGACGACTAAGGCTGAAATCGTATACGAATCACCCGCCAAGTGTATCTGTTCCAAACACAGTGTGTGTATACCACGTGACTTTTGACGTCATATTTGCATGGTAAGACAGCAATAATTGCTCTTTATAAGAGGGTAAAAACAATGATAACATCGCCGACAGCCGGAGCATGATCAAAACTGGATTTTGAGAACAGGTTCGTCGAAGTGTTTGAAGAAACTAAACCACTAATCAAACTCAGTTGAAAAACCGGAGATAGGGCTCTGTAAGCGGCGTAGACTGCGCCATATTTCATTAAAAATGATGAAGAAATAAAAAAATTAGCTTTGTTTTAACTTTCTAAGCCGAGGTAAATATTTCTGTCAACCGTAGCATTTGTGACGTCAAAGTCACGTGGTATACACACACTGAAACAATTGCTTTGTTAAGATACGGCTCCCACTTTGTTTTTCTTTATCTCTACAATGTTACCTCATGTTATCTATATATATTATATATTCATGAACGTGTGACGCTACTCGTCCCGTTTGAACCTGGTTCAGGCGAGCTTTCTTTAGTCCGGCAAAGAAGCTGATTCTTTAGTTGCAGAATCATCAGTATAAACTGCTTTTAAGTCATTATTTGCTGGCACAATACACATTTCTATGTCTTGACCTGAAATCTGACACGGTTCACAGTCCACGTGACTAAATTGATTACCCGTACGTATTACTCCTATCGTACCCTGTATCGCTTGAACAACTACATTTCCTGTCACTCTACTTACTACTTGTTCCGGATGAACTTTGTTGAGGCAACGTTTGTCTATGCCGGGCTAAGAGCTGATTAACGTTAGAATATTGTGTATAAGAGCCAACTGTTCTCGTGGCTCTATCAACTGACATAACATCTAGTTGTAGGTCTGAACCTGAAATCTGACAGGGTTCACAGTCCACGTGACTAAATTGATTACCCGTACGTATTACTCCCCTTGTACCATGTATCGCTTGTACAACTACATTCCCGGTCAAATCCGAAAGCTGCACTGTTTCGTTGTCCTCCTTGTATGTATCATATTTCTTTCGTTCATTTTTGATACGGCTTATGTCAGGCCTTACTGGAACACTACGAAAATACCTACCGTCTGGTGATCCGTTACCATTTGGTGGAAGTTCATAACGCAATTTCGACATGAACATTTTTTGTCCGACGGATAATACAGTTTTGCCTGATAGCCTTTAAGGCCAAGGATCTTCAATGTTTCTTCGAATTGGTCGTTAAACTTGACGTATATAATGCGTCCTGCATTGTTAAACAATTGTAAGTATTACATGTACCTTGTTCGTCACCTTCCAGAACAATGCCATCAATGTTTTTCCTAGCGATTTCTACGACTAGGTTAACTTCTGCAACTTTGATATCATGTTCCCGCAATTTATCATTAACAATTCCCTCTGATAGAATTACCAAAGGACGTTTTGATTTACCAATACTATACTAAAAAAACATGAGTGACACTATACAAAAACAATGTTTTATTTATAAACTTTACAAGATTCATCCGGCCAAGGGTTTATCACGTGTTTGTCTTTTGCATAATATTGCTATATTAAGCTAGAGTTTCTACACTTATTCCACTTGAATTATCAATATTCGTCTCAGTGGAGGTTTGGCTTCGCACACTTGTTACGCTACTACTTATTCCGGATGAACTTGGTTGAGGCGACATTTGTCTAGTCCGAGCAGGGAGCTGGTAAACGTTATAATCTTGTGTGTTAGAGTCAACTGTTTTCGTGGCTCTATCAACTGATATAACATTTAGTTGTATGTCTGAACCTGAAATATGACAGGGTCCACGGTCCACGTGACTAAATTGGCCACCCATACGTCTGACTCCTCTTGTACCCTGTATCGCTTGTACAACTACATTCCCTGTCAAATCCGAAAGCTGCACTGTTTCGTTGTCCTCATTGTATGTATCATATTCCGTTCGTTCATGTTTGATACGGGTTATGTCATCCCTTACAGGAATAACACGATCCGTTACCATTTGGAGGAAGTACTTCACATATATAATTCGTCCCGCCTGTTTAACATCACCATCTGACCTATCTATATCCATGATTATGTTATCTTCATATGACCTATCCATATCCATGAATCTGTTATCTTCATTTTGCCTAATATCCATGATTCTGTTATCTTCTGCAACTTTGATTTCGTAATCTCGCAAATTATCCATAAAAATTCCCTCTGATAAAATTACCACAACACGTTTAGATAAGTCAATATATTTCTCAATATACTGAAATTCTTTTCTAAGGTCTTCGGGATAAAAAACGTATGGAATTCTGATTTTATAGAAAGGTTCTTTCTTTCGAAGATTTCTAACGAATTTCCTTACCCAGCCGATTACATCAGGATCGTCATGAAATACAAGATAAATATCTACATCCTTCGTAGCATCATCATCCACTTTATATTTATCCCATGGATAAACTCTTAAAATCGTGTTGATTATAACCTTTATCTCGTAACGGAATTTGTACATATACAAACCAATTACCAAGAAAAGCAAAACGGCTAAGCCAATCATAACTCGAATAATAATATAATTTAGAAACGTACCACACACCGTATCTACTTCCAAGCTACTGAAGGAACGGGTACCAGAGCATGAGTAACATGTAACAGATGATGATTCACTGTTATCGCTGGTAACAACCCAGTCAAACAACCATTGCGAGTCACAATTACAGTATAAGGGATTCCCGTTTAATTTCACGTCATCAACGTTAAACCTCTGTATATAGGAGGATTAAATGTGTATTTGATTGTTCCGGACATCTAACAGGGCCAGCGATGACATTCGCGTTAGTAAACTTTCATCAACGCGTGTTAATTGATTGCTAGGCATTGATACGGTATACAACCGCGAAAGGTAGGACGTGTTTTTCCACTCGGTTATGAAGTTGTCGCCAAGAAACATTTCAATTGTTGTCCTGTCAGTATCGGGTATATTGTCGGAAACTCAGTGAGACCTGCTGCTATACAATCTATATGGAATGTATCGTTGTGTGGTATGTCCTGGTACGAGCAATTGGACGGACACTTATCTGTACGGTTACATACCATGTTGTACAAGGGTAAGTCGTGCAGCCAGTCTATTCCTGCAAATGCACTTGGTCTGTTACACCTGAACCGAAATTCGTTCCAGCGTAGATCTGAGTTCCTGATACTGTTAGCAAAGAAAAATGCATCGCAATCACAGAAATAAGGGTTATCTGAAATATTCCAGTTCAATGTGAGTAAACGTGCAAAACCATTACTTATATCACCATCAGGCTCGAATAGCAGTATGTCATTTAATGTTACACATATCGCGGGCTTGCCGTGAAACAGTTGTAACTAAAAATCTATTTTGAAAACCCTGGTTTAGGGGCAATTTTGACCCTTTTGTAAACAATGCAAATGTAGGTGCCATTGCTCAGAACGAGCATTTCCATTGTTTACCAAGAAAAATGATTTAACTCTTATAAAGACTTTATGGCGAGGTGATTAACCTTGGTAAAACATTACGCCAAGCCCTCGATTTCGAGTTGGTTGTATTGGAGATGCACTTTAACTGCATATGGATGAGATGAGTTATATTTCCAGTTCATGATGTTTGTGATCTGTGATATTCGATTATACTGTAGATCAAATATTCTGTTAACAGACTCGTCGGCGGTGTATGCTACTAAGTAAGGCCACGGTTCAAAGGTCGTTAACGAGTTGTAGATGACACTAAACAACCTTAGTCCTATAGTCGTATCATCAACGACACATGACTCCACATAATTGATGTCGTTGTGTTCAAAATGAATTTCCTTAACCCTTTCCCTCATACAAAAATTCTGCAGCAGACGACTTTGAACATATTTTGTCAAAAAATAGAAAATCTCTATAATTGAATGGATAACCTATGACTAAAAGTGGAAACCATTGTGGCAAAAGAAGAAATTGCACGTTTTGTGCAATTTCTTCTTTTGTCACTATGTTTTCAAAACGCCGTCTGCTGCATAGGCGTCAGAAAGCGTCTATATGAGGGAAAGGGTTAAGGTCGTACAAGTTGAAGGGACCGGCTGATAGTGTTGTAAATGCTTTGTAACCGAAGTACAGATACTCCAGTACCCCACTCAATGGATTAAACGTGCCATTTAAAAGTGTCGATATAGAGTTATGTGTCAAGTCCAAGGTTTTAAGGTTATAGAATCCCGAAAAGCTACTGACGTCCACCGTTTTGATACTTTTGTGGGACAAATTTAAGATCTTTGTTGAGCCAAAGTAACACAAACAATCATATACCATTATAAATGTCTTGTTTGTTATTGTCACGATACCAGAATAAGACACATCTAATGTCCCTGTGTCTGTAACAAAATAGATTTGGCGTGGCCTAAATAAAAGACGGTCAGTCAGTGCAGGTTGGTCACGTATGGTTTTAACTTATCGCAGGATTGTCAGGGAGATCATTGTTTATGAAGTTATTATCATATACATATGTGATAAGTGATATTAAGCATATTAAGAGTTCATTTCATGTAAATCCGTTGAGAATTAAGGAATTGACGGGTTTAAAAACGGTAATTACGTTAAACTATGTTGCTATTTTCATTTGGCCTATAAATGTATTGAAACTAGTTGTTGATTGTGAATTACGATTTGCACGGGAATTTTGCCTGTCATCAGGAGACCCAGGGGTTGATGGGTGCTATATAGCTTACTCAAACATTTGTTTTGACCGTCAGTATCATAGGAGTCGCCAGAGGGTTTTCACTCGTTATAGTGAGAGGTAGTTGATGTGACCAATTCACACGGCATATGGGTATGTAAATTATTAGTTATTGTGCAAAGGGGTTTTCGGCATAATTAAGGAATGGAATCTGTGCAAATTTACAATGTTAGGGATTGAGATAATTATTACATGATTGAATTGTTTAGAGAATTTCTGGTTCACGAAGTGAATGGTTTTTACAGAAATTGAGTCCGTTAGGAGCGAGACAATGTGTTAGGTTATTGAGAAAGATATGTTGTATGAAAAGGATAAGAATGGAAGTGGGAAATGTAAAAGGATATTAGTATAGAGATGAGCTACCATAGGAGTATAAAATGGTAGGCTGTTAGGTTTACGGAACATTATTGATATTATTGTAAGACATGGTTATTTATTACAATTTTAGCCGTTTTATGTCTGGCAGACAATCGAAGGTCCAAACGTAGAAGTTTGAAGAACCAGTGTGTGTGACGCAGTCCACAACTTAAGACGTCGTAACGGGGGACATTAGGAGGAGTGCCGTCATAGGACGTGTAGAACCATATATCCACAGTTGTGTGGCTTGTCGATCCCGGAATCCAAGGATATACGCGACGCAATGAATATAAGTACAACGACTCGGTGAAGTCGGGAAACGGATACAGTTGGATGTGAAGGACAACGTGTATGAACATTCCAAATACAGGGTACAGTAACGGAAGTGATGGGACAGTTAAGTGATTTGGGTGAAAGTGTGGATGAGAGTGCGTGAGTAGTTCTTTTGTTATAGCCTCTCGATTTGTCAGGAAAGTTGATTATTCAAAATTGTATATATTTCATAACTGTAAATTAAACATATATTTTTATTCAACCATCGGCGTTCAATTCTACTTTAGTGAGTTGTCGACCCTTGACCATCTTGTGACAGTGTCGTTGGTAAATGGACACACTAAGGGCCCAGTTATCGGTATCACGAGAAGGCTGGAGAATATCATGCAGCAAACCAGACATTTCCTTATAACCATTTTGGTACCTGTAAAGAAAGAAAAAATACTTCTGCCGCATCAATTATAGAGATTTTCTATACTTTTTATTTAGATAATTTAAAAGTCGTCTGCTGCAGATTTGTTGTATTCGGGAAAGGGTTAATGCTATATCTGGGATCCTAATTGTTAAGGGCCAATGAAGGACCCTTTGTATCGTATTTGGTACGAATCTGCCTTGGTTTCCCGTTCAGAAGGCAGAGACTCGTACTACCAAATAAATCACGAATGATTCCTTTTCTGTATAAAATGCTCAAATGTCTCCCCATACCAGACTAATGCCCCTAAAAATGCAGCGTGTCATTGATCTGGTCAAGAGTCTACAGAATCATTGCGCAGACGTTATTTGTATCCACTTGTAATTCAAGATTGACACAAACTAATACTAGGATGTTTTACAATTTCAGAAACGTTGTCTTTTTGGAATAGAAAGTCTGAAAACGGTTAAACCAATAAACCCTTTTTTTTGTAAGCCTGCTCAATTTGGTATAAACATCATTATATGAACAAGCTGAACCTTTGCCGGCATACAACAACTCTGAACTAGACGACTTTGAAAACCTCTAGGCAAAATACGGACCATCTCAATAAATGAAATATAATTATTGAATAGAGTTGTGGCAATGGAGAATTTGCAAAATGGTCAATGTTTAGATAGCAGACATTTTGTTTGATTCGGTGAATGTCTAACATTTAATTAATAGGAATTTGTTGTCAAATGACCTCCGATAGGGTTATAGACAACGTCTGCGGGTGATGCTCTAAACGACGCTATAGAATTATCTTGCCTTAACACTTTCCTCCATACAACAAATCTTCAGCAAACTAGTTTGAAACCATCTGGGCAAAATATTCAAGAATAAAAGTACGATAATGAGAAAAGTTGGAAACCGTGCGATAAAATGGGAACTTACTAATTTTGGACTATTTATCCCTTTCCAACTATGTTTTAAAAAGTTGTCTGCTGCAGAGGCGTCAGATAACGTCTGTATTTGGGAAAGTGTTCATTCGAAAAGTGAATATATATTTACGGACGTATATGAAAAGACGTCCATGAGTAAATATCCTGCAAATATCCTACAATTGGATACAGACAACATCTGCGTCGAATATTCTGGAGTCTTGATCAGATCAATGGTAGTCTAGGGTCTTTAAGGAGAATACTCTCAATATGCAACTATAGTTACCCGTTGCTGTAACTACATGTAATAGGCCGAACGTGAATGCATGTGCATTTATCGGCTCCATGGTGTAGTTGGTAGAGCGTATGCCTTTGGAACGGGAGACCGGGGCAAAATTCCTAAGGTCAGGAACAACCTGTGGTTAACAATCCTCTTAAGACAAATGTCCTAAAGCAAAAGTCCTAAGGGTCCTGGGAAATATCCTGTGGTAAATAATCATAAAGGCAAAAGTCCTAAGTTTCAGGGGGAAATTCTCCTGTGGTTAACAATCCTAAAGGCCAAAGTCCTAAGGGTCCTCGGAAATATCATGCGGTAAATAATTCTAAAGGCAAAAGTCCTTACTATTGATTTAGTAAATGGTAAACCTGAAGATTTATTTAGTTAATGGTTAACCTTAATATTTTCAGCTTTAAAGCCTTTGTCACTGGTTAAACTCTTTTTTTTAAATCACAGCTATTGATTTAGTAAATGGTAAACCTAACCATTGATTTAGTAAATGCTAAACCTTACTATTTATTTAGTAAATGGTAAACCTGACTATTGATTTAGTTAATGGTTAGTCTTACTATTTTCAGCTTTAAAGCTTTTGTTCCTGGTTAAACTCTTTTTTTAAACATGCCACACAGGCTAACCCAGACAGACACGTTATGCCTCCTGTTGGTTTTCTTTTTTTCAGGGATCATTAATCTATACCTTTATCTCCCTGAGACTGAATGTGTCGGACTGGATTAGCCTGCGTAGGCTGATCTGGGTCGATACATTACGCAGAGTCCATAATATTGGTTTTCTCGTAAAACGGCTCATATATCTACGGACAATGAACGATTGCACGATTCTCTACAGTGTTGACTTGTGAAATAATATATATTTATGTTTTACGCGAGGCATCCATCAACCGTTTATCTTTGATTTCGTAAATTAGAGAGAGGAGGTAATTTGCGGAAACACACTGCCTTGACCCGAACGAAGCATTGCATGATGGAAACCAATATGTATTATCTAGTCCTTTCCCACATGTAGACGCATTGCATGACGGAAACCAATATGTATTATCTAGCCCTTTCCCACATGTAGACGCATTTTGGCGCCTCTTGTGTAAACGACTTTTTAAAACATCGTGGCAAAGGTAGAACTTGATCATAATGCGAATTGTCTCCTTTTGCCACAATATTTTCAACTCTTTTCAATATTTCTAATTTCGTTTAGTGAGATATTCTCTACTTTTTTTTGCCTCTAAGCTTTCAAAGTCATCTGCTGTATATTTGTTGTTATGTGTAAAAGGGTTAGTCAGAAATCTCACGGTAAATACAAGTAAATACAATATGCGTAATTAAGCACAGTTCTACAGGTAGGTACGTTCTGTCGGAAATTAATTGATATAACATTTATTTAATTTGAATTTATTTATTTACTTTCTTATCTTTATATTCATCTCATTGGGATGATTATGCTGTTTAGAACAGTGTTCAGTAATATCACGGTGACACTCTTCTTATCCATGACCCATGGGTGCTTCACCAATAAAAGGCGGGTAATTCCACCCTGTCGAAAAATACTACACCATTAGTGAGTTCGAGACCCGGCTTGGCATACATTCTATCCGATGATTGATAAAAGTCATCGTGAGTGTGGTCGTTCGTCTTTCAAATTTAAGTGGCTAACTGGTGACAAGGAACCAGGAAAAAACAAAGGTATGTGAACCAGCTACCGTGATGTCAAATCTATCAAAAAGGCATTCAACCCCAATGAATAATTGTCTTCGAAATTGGACGAAGCCATGCTGTTATAGGACAAATCTTGGTAGAACTGTTTGGGTTTCTAAAATAAGGTTTTTTAATGACATCAGAGCAAGTATTTAATTTATGCAAATTGTCCAAATATATTTACTTAGCCAATCTTAAAATAGACTGTGAAACTTAATTTTATCATGCTTTTCTATGTAAAATTGTAATAGATATGTATTGTTCTATAAACCGCGAAAAATATTGTACATTTTGGCGACAAAATGTATTTGTTATATGCCAATAAAATATATTGAATTGAAATTGAATGTACGGGTTTGGATATGTATGTACATCGAGTTCTCGTTAATTTTAAGAATTATTTAAACAACGGGTTATTGATATTTCAAAACAGAAATGTCACAAAAAACATGTATGTATGAATCTCCAAATGCATATCGGCTGTCTCACGAGAAAGCCAACATTGTGGACTCTGCGTAATTTATCGACCCAGATAAGCCTAAGCATGCCGCGTAGGCTAATCCAGGCAGACACTTTTCGCCTCCTGTGGATTTTCTGTTTCAGGAATAATTACACTAATACTTTATCCCCCGAAGACGGAATGTGTCGGCCGTGATAAGCCTGCAGCGCGGACCGTTCATGCTGATCTGGGTCGATACTTTACGCAAATGCCATAATGTTGGTTTTCTCGTGGAACAGCTAAAATGCATAATATGTCACATAGATACATGTATGTATGACTCTCCAAATGCATATTATTACAAAGACCTTAACAATTATTGATTACTGACATTAACGATTGAAATGCCTTATACTTATTGACGAGCTTGTCAATTGTTTCGATGTTTTAACAAACGTTTGTGTATTGAAATAGGAAGTCATGGCAGTAGTGAGAGAATTTTCAGATCTTATACGTAATACCTACATTACTGAAGACGGATCCGAATTTGTATTGATATGTTAAAAAAAACCGTAGCCTCCCTCAAAATTGAATTGATAATCTTCCATCAAAACATCTGTTCAACACGATCGTGCACTATCAAAACAAAACCTTATTTGTTCGAATGGCGTTATACTCCGTTTCCAACAGTATTTCAGTTGTATCAAGTTGCATCCTGTATGGAACGCCATGACCGTCTTATTATGACTTGTTTGCTTATATACGGTAGATATTTCTTTATATGCAGTAGATATTTCATTATATGCAGTAGATCTTTTATTATATGCAGTAGATATTTCATTATATGTGGTAGAAATTACATTATGTGTGGTACTTTTTTCTTTATATGCTGTACTTTATTGGTTATATGTAGTGCAACTCTTCTTATATGTGGTGGTACTGTCTTTATATGCAGTGCATTCGAATTTGTGTGCGGTACAAAGACTAATATATGCAGTATATTTTATTATTGTGTGTAGTAGATAAAACGTTATACGTGGTGCCTTTTACATTATATGATGTGCAAACTTAAATATATGTGGTAGTCACTGTGTCCTTTATGTGTGGTGCTTTTTTTCTTATATGCAGTGCAAATAACATTATATATCGTACTTTCGTGTATATACACTGTAGATCTCACATTATATGCTGTACATGCGATTTCTTTATATGCTGTGCTTCGAGCATCATATGCGGTAGTATTTTCTTTATATGCGGTAGTTTCGTCATTATATGCGGTAGTTACGTCTTTATATGCGGTAGCATTTTCTTTATATGCGGTAGTTTCGTCATTATATGCGGTAGTTTCGTCTTTATATGCGGTAGTATTTTCTTTATATGCGG
Source organism: Serripes groenlandicus (assembly GCA_031761405.1). Taxonomy (NCBI): domain Eukaryota; kingdom Metazoa; phylum Mollusca; class Bivalvia; order Cardiida; family Cardiidae; genus Serripes; species Serripes groenlandicus. The sequence continues at coordinate 20,549,803 of JASEVX010000007.1, read as the reverse complement.
TAGTTTCGTCTTTATATGCAGTTGTTTCGTCTTTATATGCGGTAGTTTCGTCATTATATTCTGTAGTATTTTCTTTATATGCGGTAGTTTCGTCTTTATATGCGGTAGTTTCGTCATTATATGCGGTAGTTTCGTCGTTATGATGAGATGGTTAGGATAGTTCCGAACAATACCGAATATTGCCGGATTATAACGAATCCGGATGTTTTGCACGAGTAATAATTGTGCACCGACACCGAACGATTTGCCGACGCATGGCTGGATGATGGATTCGTCTGCAATATTACAGCAATGTTTGAGTGAAATTGGCCTTGGGACATTGTTCCAAGGCTTTCGAGAGCAAGGGATACGACAGTATTTTCGAGGCATTGAGCGATTCAAACATTATTAAACTCGGGATAGAAACGATCGGAGATCGTATTCGACTCCGTGAGAAGTTCAGATTTCATAAAGGTAAATTTATTCTTGTTATTTTCAATCCAATTCTTTTTTATCAAAATACAACTTAGTTATTAGGAGATTAATACGGAATAATCTTCTGGGAATAATCTTCTGGGATACCCGCTGGGTCATGACAAGCCATGCTGCCTAGACCCAAGAAAAATGAAGGTTGATTAACCCTTCATCAGAATTTAATATTACTTCACAAGAATTATTCATACCAACCCTACTTGTGCATATTGTGAGCGTGTTGCACTGGAATTATTATACCCCCAGATACATAGTATATGGGGGCTATATCACAGGGGCTCGTAGTTAAAAAAAAATTATTGTCATGTATATGTAAAAAAGGAGAAGGGAGGTCACTTTTTTTTTACCCAAAAATGAAAATCGTATTTCTGCACCTTTCTAAGCCATTTAAACGGCGCTCGTGTTGTCCTATCCCTCCAATTTACTCATGCGTGTACTTTTCCGATCAAATAACGGCGATTTTCAGCAGATATAACCCTGGGGATGTTCCAAGCGGTGTTGACAAGTGCATGAAGGTACAACTTCCGGTTAATCCGGACTGAATTTTAAGGTGAGTTTTCATTGGTCGAAATAAAAATTAAAATTAGAATTTAAACATAAACATTCACCAGCGGGAAATTTATACGAACTGAAATCACACCAACTTCTGTTTTTTTTTAAAGAACTATGGCAAAATACGACAAGAAATACGATGTTTCATGGTAATTTTAAAACATACACAAATGGTGAAACAATAATATGTTGTTTCATTGTAAAAACAACTTCCACAAAGGAAAAAAACCAATATAATAAGGCACAGATCATTTGATTTTCTAGACGTAGGGCTGGAATTTTTTAGAATAAAACATTTTGACACTGATTTTGTTAAAAAATACATTTAAAGAGAGAGCGAAAAAATAATCTGTCCCACATTTTATAGCCTGCATTATCATTTTGATTGAACTATGTTTGTCTTAAAAGTTGTATGTGGTTGGCCCTTTATTGGGTGTAATTTAAGAGCAATAAAGAATTGGAAATTAAAATCCCAGCACCCCTGAAAATCAAATGGGTTGTGCCTTATTCATTGCCAAAATTTGAACAATAGAGAGACCTTATTGTATAGGCCTTTCGGTACTTCCTATATTCAAATTCAAATACTTATTGGAATGGGCACATAAGTGGCATGATCCAATACATTACATAAGACATAAACAGAATTTTATTTATTTATTAGGGTTTTCACCGCTTTCAACATTATTTCAGTTATATCACGGCGACAGTTCACTTATTCATGATCCCTGGGTAAGCAAACTAGCACTAGGCTAGGAAAAGTGCCTTGCCTAAGGGCACTCCACCATGATCATTGTGCCGCAACTGGGGATCAAACCCGGGACACCCAGTGGTTTCGAAATCCCCAACGCTAACCACTCGACCACAGCGGATTCCCAGACAGACATAATAAGAACTGTTCATAGACATAAAGACATGGCAAAATAATAATAGTAGTAATAACTGCAGTTATAAAGATCAAGGATTTCCCTTAGACATATTTATAATATATCAAATAGTGTGATCTAAACAACAGAATGGTCCCTCTCTCTGGTATTTAACCCTTTCCCTCATATGGCAATTCTGCAGCAGACGACTTTGAACATATTTTGTCAAAACATGGAATATCTCTTTAATTGAATGGATGACCTATGACTAAAAGTGGAAAACATTGTGTCAAAAGAAGGAATTGCACGTTTTGTGAAATTTCTTCTTTTGTCAATGTGTTTTCAAAAAGCCGTCTGCTGCAGAGGCGTCAGAAAGCATCTATATGAGGGAAAGGGTTAAACAAAGTGTCCTAATTTTTTTAATATGTTATAGGTTCAATATATATAGCCTATTAAGCTATTACAGAATATCACTCCCAAGATAGACTCCTCTTATCAAATTAGAGATAACTCTGCTTAATGAAAAGAGGGAATAGCTGCATTCAAATGTAGTTGAGGTGACCAAATAAGTCTGAAATTATCTATTAAAACACATTTTATAGCTCCACTTGTCGACATTTATTATATTATTCTATATGTGATGTACAAATGTATATTGCTCTGGGTGGTGTACTGCATGATATGGGCTTTCCTGCTTCTTTGAGCATATCATAGTCTCAGGGTGCTGATACAGTCATATCATTATTCTCCATTCATAATTGCAGCAACTGCTTAGATTTTGTGAAACTACAACTTTACTTTTAAAAAGCTACTTGGCTTTTTTACTAGGAATTTAATGAAAATAGGTTCTTTCTCAGAAATGTTACTGTAAATACACAAAACCACTTTCCTTCTTAGTCAAAAATGGAGTCTACAATACCAATCTGAATCATCGTTAAATTCATCTTCATCCCCTGTCACCCCTAAGCATAAAAAGTGATACCACTTATCGCATATGTCACAACAGACACTATCAATTTCACAGTTTTTTGAACAAATGCCACATGGATATTCTTTTACGTCATGAGTTTTCTGCTTCTTTTCCCCTTTCGTTTTGCCTCTACCAGACGTTCTCGTTTTTCTTTTTGCTTTCTTTGGCTCTTCTTCATCTGAAATGATAAATATTTCCATTGAAAATTGTATGATATGATGAACAGGCACACCAACCATTTCATTCCAAACGTTTCGTTTGACAACATCCAGAACTTAGGTGAAGTGAGTGTGTGTGTGTGGGGGGGGGGGGGGGGGGGTCATCATGCTTCTCAGATCTCCTATCATTTCAACCACATTTTGTAATTTTTGTTAGCCCCATGTCCAGTAAAACTAAAAGGCAGTATTCATCCAGCACCACTGTTTATTGTCCTCAGCCTTTCGGCTTTCGTCCGAAATTTAGTTCTACAGCATAACTTCTGTAAGCCTTCATGGATTTTAATAAAACTTGGACAGGTGAGGGCTTCAGAAGTAAGATACCTATTGATTTTGGGGTCAGTATGTCAAAGGTCAAGGTCACATGTACTTAATGATTTTTTTTTATTGATTCTTTCAAATTTGATTTGCAAGCACTGCTCTTGTTACATTTTCAAATGAGCAGCACGCATGTGAATCATAAATGGCATATTTACGGAATACTGTTAGGGTCGTCCCGACTATCGCCTGTGAATGTGTTAATCTGAAACGCGAAACTCGACAGTACAATGATGATAATGCGATTGTACAATAATGATAACACGACAGTACGATGGTATGATGATATTAATGCACAGTACGATGATGATAACGCGACAATACGATACTACAAGGGTGAAAACACAATAGTATGATGGTGAAAACGCGATAGTATATCGCATTATCATCATCGTACTGTCATATTATTGCATTTTTCGTTATTGTTCTGTCACGTTATCATCATCATACTGTCGCGTTTTTTACCGTCGTAATATTGTAGTATCGTACTGTCGCGTTATCATCATCGTACTGTCGAGTATCGCTATCAGATCAACACATTCATAGGCGATGGCCCTTACGGTATTCCGTACATATTCAAAGGACATGGCTGCATAAAATGTACATGTACACCATGTGTATGAAAAGGAACGGATATGAGGCAAGGACACGAAGACATCACCAATTCACTCGATGTATTTACAAAAATAATCGAGAGCACCCCACTTGAAAATAAGTGTATGTTGCTCATATTTGTTCTATAGTTTCTTGTAAGTGCCCCGCAAATTTATTTGCAGCGCCCTAAAGTAATCACCCTGTCCGTCCATCTGTCTGTCACCATTTCCTATGTTGGAAAGGTAATAAATGCATGTCCTCCACAAATTCATTATATTGTTTTAACCCTTTCCCTCATATAGACGCTTTCTGACGCCTCTGCAGCAGAATGCTTTTTGAAAACATAGTGACAAAAGAAGAAAACGTGCAATTTCTCCTTTTGCCACAATGTTTTCCACTATTTGTCATATGTTATCCATTAAATTATGGAGATGTTCTATGTTTTGACAAAATAAGTTCAAAATCGTCTGCTGCAGAATTTTCGTATGAGGGAAAGGGTTATATAATTATTTCATTTACCTGTGGGCTGCTCTGGCAAACCAGATTGAAGAGTCAGCTTCTCGGGACTGGGCATGGTTTCATTCTCCAAAATCTTTTCATTCAAAATCTCTATCATGTGTTTCTTTGACATCTTCTTATTGAATGAGCAACTATAAGCATCTCCAAGATGGCTTAGCTGATCTTTATTGAACATTTCTAAAAAGCTTGTTGATCCCACAATTTCACTCCTTAATCGCAAATGGGATTTCAATTTCAAAGCACTTTCATCATCTAAAATTGGTTGAAAATCAATTTTATGTTGTGTTACTTTCTTTGTTTCCCGAATTCTTATCTGTTTTCTGTGTGCCTCCTCTTTCTGAATTTTTAAGTCCCTTTTATATTCTTTTCTAAACTGGTTGGATGACATCTTGATGTATTTCATCATGGTTTCAAAAAGCATGTTGTCCAAAGTTTCTGAATTTTCTTATTTCCATATTTCCGACAATTCTTCTGATTTTTTAAGTTCAGAAATTATGAAATTATAAAAATCTTTTGTGTGAAGATTGAGATTTTCAAATGTCTCCATCTTCTGTATTGCACTGTCTAAATCAACGAAGAATTGGAAAGTTTTATCATTTATGACAGTTAGACCAGATTGAAGGTTCTGCTTCCTGTCAATTTCAATCATGGATTCATCATCTTTTGTCTCCTTTGAGCCACAGTGTTCTTCCAACTGATCGAGGAACCTAATCTCCTTATCCCAATTATTTACTTGAGTCCGCACAGATTTCTTGTACAGATTGCTTGATACCAGCCTTTTCTTACTAAATCTTAAACTGGCCATGCACCATCCACCTATATATCTTATTTTTGCCATGCTTCCTTTAGAATCTTTCACAGTCTTGACCTTTCTAGCTGCTTCTCTTGCCTCAATTTTATAAGGTTCAGCTGCTTTACTTATTATAAGTGATCTTATTTTCTGAACAATTCCATATGCCAAACGATATTGTACTTCTGATGGAGAAAGGGAGCCAAATAATGTCTTAACCAAGTCATAGTAGGTTTCATCTGATGTGTAGAGTATTACCTTTTTGTAAAATGCATGCTGTCACATGACGGTTTTCAGTGGTTTGATTTTTTTCTGAGGGCATTGAATCCTTGTAAAATGCAAATAGTTGGTTGTGGATAGTGTCACCAAATAACTGAACTTTCTCAGTACATGTTTTTATTTCGGTTATACATATATTTAATGTCAACTGTTCATCTGTCAGTGTTTCCTTATACAGCATTTCTTTCAAAACTATTTGAAGGTTGAAGTCCACAGGAAGTGGATGCTCCAACAGAACCTCTTGAACTCTTTCATTTTCCCACTCCCCGAACAGTTGGTCCAAAATGTTAATATCTTCGAGTTCTTGCGTTAAATCTTCACCTTCATCACTAGAAGGATCTCCTTCTGGAAGTTGTGAAGTCAATGTATTTTCCTCCTCCGCTGTTTTTGCTCCTTCCAAAGATGGTCTAGCTTCTGGTTCAGTTGTAATTGCTTTACAGCAGGAAAAATCATCATGTAATGAAATAGATTCAGATGAATAAAAATCATAAATGGATTCATTATGTTTGGTTACAAGTTTTTTTGAAAAATTTAATACTCTAAGTCCTTTAATCTCACTTGCCCTCCCTATAGCCACACCTATTTGTCCAGGGTTTGTCATATGTCTACAGTCAATTTCCACACGCTTCAAAGTAAGACCTTGAGCTTTATGTGTTGTAATGGCAAAGGCGAGCTTAAGTGGGATTTGGCTCCTACAGGCTATATCTTGCCTCTTCTCTGGACTGTAGACTGCAAACTGGTATCTTTCTATTTTCACAACCTGGTTGATGAAATCAAACTGCACTTCAACACTGTCATTATTCATCTTAATAATCGTTCCACATAACCCATTAACACGTTTTGCACTCAAATTTACCACCAACATGACTTTAGCTTGGTTTTTCAGATAAATTAGGTGGTCCACAGGGCAAGATTTCAATTGTTTTGTGTCGCCAACATCTGCTGCTCGAAATGTCTTTATTTCACCTATAAAAACAATAAAAAATTGTCTTGGTTAATTTTTGGGTTTAGGTACATTTCTCAGCTAGACATACAAAATTAATGTACCAATGACATAAGGGATCAAATTTGAATGCTTTTCCGGGTCAACAATTTCTTGAAGAGTTATAACCCTAAGTAAATTCATAGAAATAATTCCACATTTATTACTCATTCTGCTGACCTGCTTGCCAAAAAATTGTAATTGCTTCAGCTTTGAGCCAACTTAGTATTTCAATGCCCCCCTTCCACCCAGCATTTGCATACACCCGTCAAAGACGGTACGTATTCTGGTATACAAATGTCCGTCAACATGTCCGGCGTAAACATGCCCCAATGCAACATGAGAACGCCTTAGGGACAGTTAACCCTTTCAGACGACTTTGAAGATATTTTGTTAAAACATGGAAAATCTCTTTAACCCTTTCCCTCATATAGATGCTTTCTGCCTCTGCAGCAGACTGCTTTTTGAAAACATAATGACAAAAGAAGAAATTGCACAAAACAAGCAATTTCTCCTTTTGCCACAATGATTTCCACTTTTATTCATAGGTTATCCATTCAATTATAGAGATTTTCTATTTTTTGACAAAATTGACAAGTCGTCTGCTGCAGAATTTTCTTATGAGGGAAAGGGTTAATTGAATGGATGACCAATGACAAAAAGTGGAAAACATTGTGTCAAAAGGAGAAATTGCACGTTTTGTGCAATTTCTTCTTTTGTCACAATGTTTTCAATAGCCCTCTGCTGTAGAGGCGTCAGAAAGCGTCTATAATTATGAGGGAAAGGGTTTACATTAAATTACTTTTATTTTTTAGGTTGCTGAAGAATATCGGAGCTGATGCAATAGGAAAAATTTCTTTAGATGACCTTGTTCAGAAATATAGAGGAGATTTTGGGTCTACATGTACCTTTGACAAGAACTTGTCAAAAACAATGAAGAAGCTTTTTCCAAATATGACAATCAAAACAGTAACAAATAGCAAAAAGAAAACATTCTACCTGGGAATATACTGGAGACTAACACCCAGTAAAGAAATTGACCTTAATGACATCATAGAAATTCTCCCTAAAACGACAATGTTATTGAAACAAACAGAAGACATGTTTTCATTTGCAATGCATGGTTCAATTGCTGTTAATGGAAATATTGTTATGAAAGAGGTAGTAATTAAACAACTAGAAAATAGAAGTTTCACATGGCAACTCAAAGTTAGAGGAAAGTTAGTGAATCTTGAATGTCTTGGCATAGACCCCCCAACAATATTGCTTTGACAGAAACTGACATTAGAAATGTTATACAGATGGTTGATGCTATACAATTATGTTGGGGGCCAAAAATACATTCCCCAGAAAAGGTTATAGGAGCACAAATTGAGCAGACCAAAATCATTGGTAATGATAATTATGAACTACATTTTAGGTCAAACCAGTGTGAACAAATTGTTTCCTTTCAAGGACATACAGCATGCAGAAAATGTCAGCAAGATCAATGGCATTTCAAAAAAAGCTCCCAAAAGCAAATTCAACAATTTGAGGAAAGGCAAAAAAGCATTGAAAAAGCTAAATGTAATGAAATTGACAAAAACAACAATTTATTAGAACTTGAAAATGATGAGAACAACAATACATTAGACACTGTATATACTGATGAGAATTACAATGTAATAGACACAAACTCAATAGTGGAAAACTATCAGACACAGGAAACATCTTCAGACTCTACGACCATAACACTTTCTGAATCAGACCATGAAGACCTATCTGAAATACTTGAAAAGGTATTTCCTAATGCACACGAAAAAATGAAAGTGTTTTTAAAGAGCCAGCATGATGCATTGTCAGTAAAATCACCTCAAGCAAGGCGCTGGAACAAGGATGTCATCAGTCTATGTTTGTCGCTCTGGGTAAGAAGTGCAAAAGCATACAACACTTTGCTTGAAAGTAATATGCTTATCTTACCTTCTGGTAGGCAACTTCGACGATACAAAAATTGCATACCACAAGAAGCAGGACTATCTGATCTAATATTTCAGTGGATGTATCAATCAGCCAAGGATATGAAACTACAACCAAATGGTTGGCACGGTGGGTTACACCATGATGAAACACGAGTTCAACAAGACCTTATCCTAGAAATGAAAAATGGAATGCCAACGTTAACAGGGTGGATTGATCTAGGTGAAGAAGCTAAAAATTTAAGAATTCTTCGAGACAAAACTATTAAACCACAATTAGCTAATGAGGTAATTCAAATGTCTTTTCTTGGCTTTACTGGCTTTAGGTTCCCGATATGCCATTTCCCTACTGCAGGTGTTAAAGCATCAGAACTCAGTATTATAGTTTGGGGTGCAGTTGAAAAACTACGTGACTGGGGATTCCACGTGAATTATATAATGCAAGATGGCGGTGAAGAAAATAGAAACTTTATAAGTATGCATTTCCATGGAAACCCACGTGATACCCTATATGGTAGCCCTAATCTTGTTAATCCAAATAAGAAAATGTTCCACATACAAGATTTTTCTCACAACATGAAAAAACTGAGAAACAGCATCCTCAAGAGTGGGGTTGTTAAAGGTGTCCATACAAGAAAATTGGAAATAAATGGAAATGTTATAGTTTGGAAGCAATGGGAGATGGCAGTAGAATGGGACAGAACTACTAATGGTAGAAGAATACATCAAAGAGTAACAGAATGCCATCTACATCCCAATATTGCAGAAAAAATGAGAAATGAGCTTGCAGAAACAATGCTGAACTCCGACATGCTTCACCTAATGAGATGCTACCGGGAAAGCTTAAATGATGGTTCTGTGTTAGATGGTGCCATTGAGCTTTTAGAAAAATCAAGTGTGATCATTTCAATTTTCAGGGACCACAGGCTTGTGACATCCATGGACGACCCAAGATTAAAGCAAATAAATGAAATTTTGGATTGGTTCATAAAATGGAGGAAAGAGGTCAATAACAAAACAGATATCAAGGATGAATTAAAGAATAAACTCCTTCCCAGCAGACAATGCCTTGACGACACAGAAAATATGCTGATGACTTTTCCTGCTGTATGCAAACAACACCTTAATCTGTTCCCACTAGGCAGCATCAAACCCTCTAGATTTAACAATGACATTGTGGAAAATTTATTCTGTCAGCAAAAGGGCATTTATAATGGAAATAATAGTAACCCTACATATGCAAACTTTTGCAAATCTGTTGATTCAGTGCTTCTAGGACAGTCTCTAAAATCAAGAGCAAGAAAGTCTAATGCAGGATTAGAAGCAGCACAACCTTTCTCAGTCTGCACAAATCAACCTGTTTCTATTAAGAAAATGAAGCTTAGAATTAAAAAGTCTACAAGTGAAAAACCAAAAAAGAAATCAAAAGTTGTCAACAGAAGGAATGCTGAGTCTAAATACATGACAAATGGTGAACAAAAATCACCCCTTAGACTTTTAAGAATATAAAGTTCCTGGAAAAAAGTCTAGTCTTTAATTTCAGCAAAAATCAGCGGAGCAGAACAAAATGTGGACTTGATCTGTAACTCATCATGATAAGACTCACATAAATTTTATTTCAATCGGTCAAAGCAAACTTGAGTTATCGTACAACAAAGAAAATGGTGACAGACAGACAGACAGACTGATTACTATAGGGCATCCGACACCAAGTGTCGGGGCCCAATTAGGGCCCCCAAATTTATTTGCGGCGCCCTATAGTAATCAGTCTGTCTGTCTGTCCGTCACCATTTTCTATGTCGTACAATAACTAAGTTTTCTTTGACCGACTGAAATAAAATGTATACACAACATTAAGCATCACTACATGCACTAGAGTGTGTGTAGTTATTTTTATATTGAAGGTTTTGATTTTTGTTAATAATTTTGATAAGGTTTTTGATTACTTTTTGTTATATAATTGTTGACTTCCGAGCCCCTTTAGCTCAGTCGGTAGTATTGGTGAGTGTTGGTGTACATCGCCTCGGGCCGAGCCCTGGTAGCTCAGTCGGTAGTGACGCGGGCTGTCAATCCAGGGGTCGTGAGTTTGAATCCCGGCTCAGCCAACTTTCTTTCCGACGTTTGACAATAGTCAATGCGACATGCAGCATTCGTCTTCCACCAATGGGCCAAGTATATGTGGAAAAGCATCCAGTTGCTTGAAAAGATTGTTGTGTGGAGTACTGGTGTGAGAAAACCAGGAAATACATGAGTAGGTGAACTGGCCACCGTGATATGACTGAGAAATTGTTAAAACCAGCATTAAACATCAATCAATCAATCTGTGCTATTCTATTGAACTTTTTATTGTTTAATATTGATTAAATGGACTTGAATTATTTGATATAAAGTATCTGAACTTAATTAAATCAATCTTGACTATTTTCTGCCAAATTGGATCCAAGAGGAACAATCTTATGAGGTTTAGGAGTCAAATCTTGGCAAAGACGGTAAACATGAGGGGATGGTATCACATAGACACCTGACCCTCCTGTCAGCATAATTTTGTAAACTCAAAGCAGGCGCAGATTAACCCATTCCCTCATATAGATGCTTTCTGACGCCTCTGCAGCAGACGGCTTTTTGAAAACATAGTGACAAAAGAAGAAATTGCACAAATGTGCAATTTCTCCTTTTGACACCATTTTTTCCACTTTTCGTCATAGGTTATCCGTACAATTATAGAGATTTTCTATGTTTTGACAAAATATGTTCAAAGTTGTCTGCTGCAGAATTGTCGTATGAGGGAAAGGGTTAAGCATTTGGTGCCATCCCCTGGATCTGTGCCTGCAAAGATTGAAATGGATATCAGGCAATGGCACGAAGACATCACCTAATGCAGCGCATGTACAATGTACCTTCCATACCCATCAAGTGGTCCGAATTATATTTGTCTACATCATAGTTTCTGGCAAACAGCTTTACTGGAACATCCCCAGGAGGCAACTTCCTCTTCATCCGATTCAGGAAATCAACTGTTTGTTGGGAAACATCTGTGCCTTTGCCGAGTTCATGCACAGCCTTGATTAATGTGTCTGTATAAAAGAAAAATTATGCTATGAGTAACATGTACATGTACATATATTATATATATGGACATGTATGCATTCAAGATATCCATTCCACAAATTAATGCATTATTGATCATTGCATATGGTTAATCAAGTTTATTCATTCAGAAAGTTGACACAATGACCATTCCTGTATACTATATGTTACAAAGACTAGGCATAGTTCTGTCAACCATAACAGGTTCTTTTTCTCTAGCAGTGCTCTATATATATTATAGTCTTGATATATATCAAAGTCTTTTAGGAACATGTTTTTGTGCAATTTCTCCTTTTGTCACTATGTTTTCAAAAGCCTGAACAAAATCTGTGTTATTATCCCCCCAGCAGAAGGCTTTGAACATATTTTGTCAACAAATGGAAATTCTCTAAAAGTAAATGGATAAACTATGACAAAAAGTGGAAAACATTGTGTCAAAAGGAGAAATTGCAATAGTGCAGAGGCATCAGAAAGCGTCTATATGAGGGAAAGGGATAATTATGTGGACTGGTTTGTTCATACACAATTGTGTTTGTGTTATTAACTATATGATGAATTCTGTGTTTTTCAAAAAGCCTTCTGCTTCAGAGGCATCAGAAAGCATCAGAAAGCGTCTATATGAGGGAAAGGGATAATTATGTGGACTGGTTTGTTCATACACAATTGTGTTTGTGTTATTAACTATATGATGAATTCTGTGTTTTTCAAAAAGCCTTCTGCTGCAGAGGCATCAGAAAGCATCTATATGAGGGAAAGGGATAAGTATGTGGACTGGTTTGTTCATGTGTTATTAACTATATGATGAATTCTGTGTTTTTACCCCACCCCACACCACACAAACAATAAGCACTAGCATACTGATACCTTCTGATTGTCTGTGGACTTCTGTCAGGACAAATTTGTGAAACCTGAACTTGTCTGAATGCAAAATATGGTTTCCAGGGTCATTATACTTCTGGTTTGCCACAGGTTTTAACTGTAAAAAGTCTCCACAAAGTATGACTTGAATTCCACCAAAAATTGTGTCAACATCTTTCACAAATCTGCAGGTTTGCTCTACTTGCTCAAAAATGTTCTCTGACAGCATAGACACTTCATCAATCATTAAAACATCAATCTTTGCAATTCTGTCTCTAATTGTATGATAATTGTCATCAAGTAATATTCTTTGATAAAGTTCTGGTGTAGTAAATCGACCATCCAACAAACCGAAGAAACTGTGAACTGTTGCGGCATCTGGCAACAGGGTGCTCGCTATCCCCGTAGTTGCGGTTACCTGGACATTTTTACCCAATGTAATTAATTTACTATACAGTTGTTTCAATATGTACGACTTTCCTGTACCTGCTTGACCCGTAATAATGATGTTATGGCCCTTTTCAGCAGCATGTTGTATCTCAACATTGGCCATTCTTGAATTTCGCGGAAAAATGTCAGTGTTTGTTGACAAAAACGCGTCGACCAATGAAAACTCACCTTAAAATTCAGCCCGAGTTAACCGGAAGTTGTACCTTCAAGCACTTGTCGACACCGCTTGGAATATCCCCAGGGTTATATCTGCTTAAAATTGCCGTTATTTGATCGGAAAAGTACACGCATGAGTAAATTGAAGGGTGAGGACAACATGAGCGCCGTTTAAATGGCTTCGAAAGGTGCAGAAATACGATTTTCATTTTTGGGTAAAAAAAAGTGGCCTCCCTTCTCCTTTTTAATATATCCTACACAATAAAAAAATAACTATAACTACGAGCCCCTGTGCATACAGATGTTGATTCCTTCTCAGACAATACCGATAATACACTATCATCATTCAACAATATTCTCAATTTATCTTTCAAACCGTCTGCTTTTGATTTCCTACCGTTGATCTGATAACACCTTGAATTACTCTGGTAGCATACAAAACAATCGACGCTGTTTATTTTCAATGGTGTAGTAGCCGTAGTAGCCATGGTTTTTGTAAACATCGACAATCTCCTTTCCAGAGAGTATCAGAAGGAAAAGTCGTCACGTGACCAAAAGTAGTCCGAGCCAATGACAGAGGTGAATGTAGAGCGCCTATGTAATAGAGAGTGCCGAGATTGGTGAAGCATTCATCACCGAGGTATTCCGAATGATCTATAGGCGTTCTACATTCACCTCTGTCATTAGCTCGGACTACTTTCGGTCACGTGACGACACTATGTTTATACAATCTCCTATCGCCGATAGTGTAAGAGATTGTCCTATAACATAAGACTCCGTTGACAAGCACGGAGTCTTATTTTTTAATGCATCAATTTCATTAAAACAAATTGTGTACCACGTAGATAAATGTTAAGATACCTCATTCGATGTCAAATTATTGAAATCACTCTAAAAATATGCCCGAACCGCTAATGTTTATAGTAACCCCAATTTAGCAACCCTGTTCTAAGTCATTCGGAATACTCAGTTCTGTTCGGTAAAGGTTGAGAATTGACGAATATAGCCGAAGCAATCCAAATGTATCCGGGGGAGAAATCATTAAAGGCTAAAAACGAAGAATGTTTTATGGCTTGTTAGAGAAAGTTGATGCAAGGCATCAATGTCGCCGAAAAAGACTGCATTGATTTATTTATGTATTCTTGACTTTCCTTACTCTATTCAAACATTAGGAACGTTTAAATGAAAATATTTGCATATAAATTTTATATTCATACCTATACATTAGGGTATCTATAAAAAATTAACGAAATGTGTATGGGTCCCACATGGGCAGCCCTTGTAGAAACATTTGAATATTATGACAGCGGAATTCACGTCTGCGCATGCTCGAAATTTATTTTATCTTTAATCATGCAATGATTAAATTCTTGATAATAACTATGTCTAAATGATACATTATATATTTTAATTCATAAAAATTAAAACCTATATTAAAAATAAAATAAATTAATTTCGCGCACCTGTTCAGGGGTGTTGACGTTTATCGGGAGGCCCAAATGGGACCCGTATGGGTCCCACATGGGTTGTAAAATATACGCGTATGTGTTGAATTACTATTTTTAGATAAAATAATAGCAGTTTAGATCAAGGTAGTCACATACTAGCTCAAAGTAAATGTTTTTTAAAAAAAAATAAAAAAAAATAATCGTTTTTCCTAAAGGAGCTGTAATATGGGAACCATCTGGGACCCTTATGGGCAAACCCACATGGGCTTGCCCACAAAGGTCCCATATGGGTCCAATATGGGCATACCCATATGGGCTTGTCCAGAAATAGCCCATATGGGACCCATATATGCATGTTTGCTGGGATCAGCATTACCGTCTACAGTTTAAATTGTTCTATTGTTTGTGCTTCTCTTTGACGCTTTGCGTCAAACATTCGTCTTGTACTTGTCTAAAATAAAATAATATCACTCGCTTTTTCATATCGAATCGATGTTGAAGGTCACGAAACTACACAACAGAATAGCCTTGTATAATTATTGATTTTTCCTATCACCAAAATGTTTTTGAAGTTTGTGTATATATAATGGAAAGGGTTCACTTCCTTTAACATTTAACAAACTAACTGTGAAGTTATTGAACTCATTTGTTTCTACATTTTATAACTTATTTTTTATATCAGTGAATTAATCATGAAGGTTTGGAAGCTAATTTATTTGCATTATGACAATTTTTGCCACAATGTTCTCAATTCTAATCTATTCATTAATTTATATAACCCTACATACTTTTTTTGGGAAAGTTGTCAAATCGACTGATGCAGATTTGTTGTATGTGGGAAAGGGTTCAACTAAAGATTCAATGTTGACCTTTATGTTGTTGTGCATCATTTGTTTAGTTTACTTAAAACAACAGGGGCGTGATATATTTGCCTATATGTTTACAATATTGCCTGCTGTAGATATTTCATATGTGGAAAATAGTTAAAACGATACTACTAGTAGAAGTATTAAAAAAAAAGGGTTAGTAGGTTTTCATAAGAGTATTAAAGGTAGAATAGTAGGTAGTGCACTAGTGTACTACAAGTAGAAAAGATGATATGGTTTATTCAAGTGAAATGTTAGAATTAAATATATGTGACAGTGTAAACATTTTTCCACCACCAAACTTTATTGCCATATACTTACAAGTCATCATTGTATGGAAGGGTATTAACGCATAAATTGCATCTTTCCTTCTTACATTACAACTTGCATTCGTACATTTACATCTTGCATTCGTACATTCACATCTTGCTTTGTGACATTCACATCTTGCTTTGTGACTTGCACATCATGATTTGTACATCTTGCGTTGTGACATGCACATCTTGCTTTGTACATCTTGCGTTGTGACATGCACATCTTGCTTTGTACATCTTGCGTTGTGACATGCACATCTTGCTTTGTACATCTTGCGTTGTGACATGCACATCTTGCGTTGTGACATTCACATCTTGCTTTGTGACTTTCACATCATGCTTTGTACATCTTGCTTTGTACATCTTGCTTTGTGACTTGTACATCATGCTTTGTACATCTTGCGTTGTGGCATGCACATCTTGCTTTGTACATCTTGCGTTGTGACATGCACATCTTGCTTTGTACATCTTGCTTTGTGACATGCACATCTTGCTTTATGTCTTGCTATGTGATATGCACATATTGCAATACATATTGTCTGTTATTCTCGTTATTTAACACCATCAATTAATATTAATTTGATGAGATAAGGCATAATACGATGCGACACCTGGTGTAATAATGACGCGACAACCAAATTATGCTAACAGGTGGCGCTACATGTGTGTTGTCGGCAATTTCCGTAAATGACTCTCAAATATACTTTGAAGATAAGGTGTGTGAAGTTAGCACGTAGGTCGTAGCTCGTAGGTCGACACTCAAATTTATTTTCAGAAAGTGTTGACCTGGCTCGTAGGTCGTAGGTCGACAGTCACATTTATTTTCAGAAAGTGTCGAC
The DNA here is from genome assembly GCA_031761405.1 of Serripes groenlandicus. Lineage (NCBI taxonomy): Eukaryota > Metazoa > Mollusca > Bivalvia > Cardiida > Cardiidae > Serripes > Serripes groenlandicus. The sequence goes on along the minus strand of JASEVX010000007.1, from coordinate 20,533,277 downwards.
CTGGCTCGTAGGTCGTAGGTCGATACTCACATTTATTTTCAGAAAGTGTCGACCTGGCTCGTAGGTCGTAGGTCGACACTCACATTTATTTTCAGAAAGTGTCGACCTAGCTCGTAGGTCGTAGGTCGACACTCACATTTATTTTCAGAAAGTGTCGACCTGGCTCGTAGGTCGTAGGTCGACACTCACGTTTATTTTCAGAAAGTGTCGACCTGGCTCGTAGGTCGTAGGTTGACACTCACATTTATTTTCAGAAAGTGTCGACCTGGCTCGTAGGTCGTAGGTCGACACTCACGTTTATTTTCAGAAAGTGTCGACCTGGCTCGTAGGTCGTAGGTCGACAGTCAAACTTACATTAAGATAGTGTTGACCTGGCGCGTAGGTCGTAGGTCGACAGTCAAACTTATGTTCAGAAAGTGTTGACCTGGCTCGTAGGTCGTAGGTCGACAGTCAAATTTACATAAAGATAGTGTTGATCTGGCGCGTAGGTCTTAGGTCGACAGTCAAACTTATGTTCAGAAAGTGTTGACCTGGCGCATAGGTCGTAGGTCGACATTCAAATTTATTTTGTTTCCGAACATGCGCCTTCTGCTGTCAAAAACCGTGTTGGTCGCGTTCTGTTCTGTGACATGTTCTATTATTTGTTTACAGTTAGACGATGAATCGCCGATCTAGCGAAGAATTTGAAATAAGGTTAAAACATTAAATAAAAAAATGCATCATGCCATCAAGCAAAATGTAATATTGAATGTATGAACGCAAAATTTAAATGTACGGAAGCAAGATGTGCATGTCACAACGCAATATGTACACAGCATGATGTGCAAGTCACAAAGCAAGATGTGAATGTCACAAAGCAAGATGTGCATGTCACAACGCAAGATGTACAAAGCAAGATGTGCATGTCACAACGCAAGATGTACAAAGCATGATGTGCAAGTCACAAAGCACGATGTACAAAGCAAGAAGTGCATGTCACAACGCAAGATGTACAAAGCATGATGTGCAAGTCACAAAGCAAGATGTGCATGTCACAACGCAAGATGTACAAAGCAAGATGTGCATGTCACAACGCAAGCTGTACAAAGCATGATGTGCAAGTCACAAAGCAAGATGTACAAAGCAAGATGTGCATGTCACAACGCAAGATGTACAAAGCATGATGTGCAAGTCACAAAGCAAGATGTGAATGTCACAAAGCAAGATGTGAATGTACGAATGCAAGATGTAAATGTACGAATGCAAGTTGTAATGTAAGAAGGAAAGATGCAATTTATGCGTTAATACCCTTCCATATCATTGCTTTCTGAAAGATTATAGACAATTTAAAAAACATTTCTTAATCATAGAAACATATAACTTTCTAAAATATGTGATTGTTACATTTCCCAGTTTTCTATAAACCACTTTTTTTAGTGGGAATATCAAAACTGTTATTGCCTGACTGATTATTGAGCTAACCAAACTACTGTATCACTGTAAACTAAATCTCAAATAATACTAAATATTCCATGATATAACATTTATTTATCCAGTTAACCCTTTCCCTCATACGACAATTCTGCAGCAGACGACTTTGAACGTATTTTGTCAAAACATAGAAAATCTTCATAATTGAATGGATAACCTATGACAAAAAGTGGAAAACATTGTGGCAAAAGGAGAAATGGCCCATTTTGTGCCATTTCTTCTTTTGTCACTATGTTTTCAAATAGCCGTCTGCTGCAGAGGCGTCAGAAAGCGTCTATTTGAGGGAAAGGGTTAATGGGAATAACACATACTAGTTTTGGTTTATTTTAAACAGTTTTTCAAGTGAAAATAGACATTTATCCTGAACCATATTTTAGAGAAGAACAAGTAACCCTAGGTTTTTATACATATAAACCTGAGCCAAAATAAATATATTTACCTAAAGCTGCTTTTGTATTCACAACAAAGGTCCGTGGTCCTCTGCTTTTCCCTTGTACATGACTGTATTTGTGTCGATGTTATTCATGGTCCCACAGCTGCACTGAACCGAAAGCACTGACCCATATCCATACCTAGTTTCTTTTTTAATGTTTATTAAATTCAGTGCATTTTTACAAGATCTGCAGCATCTGAGTTGGTTAATCATGTGGCCTAGGTCAACAATTCTCCTTCCAACCTCCCAGTTCTGCAGCGTGTTTGCCTCAAAACATGCAGTTTCAACTTCAACTGTATCGGAAACTTCCGGGAAAAAAAAAAAATACGACTCCTCCTCCGCTTCGCTGTCAGTTTCATTTAACTCAACTGGTGTTTTTCCGTGCCATGTTTGGAGTCGGGATGATGACAATATACCTCTCCTTCCATGTTGCGTCGTAATGAACTTTCCCTTTTTACGATTCATACTGAATACACGTTCCAAACTATTTTGGCGAAGATGAAGCGAAGTGTTATTGTTTGCATAGAAACCGAGAAACGCGCATTGCCGGTGTCGGGATTAGAATTACATAGCGTATAAAATACAAAGTATACTTTGACCGGTGTCGGTATTAGAAACGCACAGCGTAAATATAGAAACTGGCGCATACGCCTTTAAGACTCTGGAAGCTGCATTTTTAGCTTGAGCATGCTGAAACTTTGTCAGAATGATTGTTTTTATTATATTTAGTTCAAAAATAAGGTCACTATGCCAAGTTGTAGGACAATCTTGATTTAACACTTAAGAGACCGCAATTTTGACTTTAGCGGCTTGAAACTTGATAATATGTAGGTCAAGTTCGAACATGGGTCATGTCAGGTCAAAAAGTAGGTCACTAGGTCAAATTGAAGGAAAATCTTGTTAACACTCCAGAGGCTGCAATTTTTGCTTCAGCAGTTTGAATTTTTGCTTCAGCAGTTTGAATTTTTGTCAGAATGTTTGTCTTAAAAAAATCTAGGTCAAGTACGAATATGGGTTATGCCGGGTCAAAAACCAGGTCACTAGGTCAAATTGAAGGAAAATCTTGTTAACACTTTTGATGCCACATTTTTTACTTCAGCAGCTTGAAATTTGGTCAGAATGTTTGTCTTTAAGATATCTAGTTCAAGTTCAAATATGGGTCATATTGGGTCAGAAACTAGGTCACTAGGCCAAATTGAGGCAAAATCTTGTTAACTCTGTAGAAGCCGCATGTTTTGCATTAGCGGCTTGAAATTTGTTCAGAATGTTGAGCTGAATGATATATAGGCCAAGTTCGAATATGGGTCATGCCAGGTCAAAATCTAGATCACTAGGCCAAATTGAAGGAAAATTTTGTTTACACCTTGGATGCCGCATTTTTTGCTTCAGCAGCTTGAAATTTGGTCAGAATGTTTGTCTTAAAGATATCTAGTTCAAGTTCAAATATGGGTTATGCCGGGTTAAAAACTAGGTCACTAGGCCAAATTGAAGGGTAATATTGTTAACACTCTGGATACTGCATTTTTAATTTCAGCATGATAAAACTTTATCAGAATGTTTTTCTGGATGAAATGTAGGCCAAGTTCGAATATGGGTCATGCTGGGTCAAAAACTAGGTCACTAGATCAAATTGAAGGAAAATCTTGTGAACACTTTGGATGCCGCATTGTTTGCTTCAGTAGCTTGAAATTCGGTCAGAATGTTTGTCTGAATTATATCTAGGTCAAGTTCGAATATGGGTCATATTGGATCAGAAACTAGGTCAATAAAGGAAAATATTGTTCAAACTCCGGAGGTCTTGATGTGTTTTGCATTGCAGTACATTGTATAATTAAGGTGAGCGATCCAGGGCCATCATGGCCCTCTTGTTATATTTCATAATTATATAGTTACCAGTACTACTGGTCCATTTATCCTGACACTAACCAGTCTATACATCAGAGATAATAGACATATTTAAGTTTTGACTGCCTCGGTGTGTTAGGTCGCAGGTTCAATCCCCGGCCATGTCATACTTAAGACTATGAAAATGGTACTAATGGCTGCTCTCCTTGGCGCTCAGGGTTGCAAACTATCAATATGACTGACTGGACGGTGTCAAGACCGAGTTGTATAACTGAAAAATTATTGAAAGTGGCGTAAAGCACCAAACAATCTATGAGTTAAGTGTAAACAGCCTCGGCAGGTAGACACATAGCGATCATCTGTCACACTTTCTTTTACATATATATTTTATGAAATTAATAATAAGTGTTAAGTGTCTGTCATGAGTGATACATGTTCCTTCTTTACATTTGAGCCGTCCCACAAGAAAACCAACATTGTGGACTCTTTAAAGTATTGATCCGGATCAGCCTTAGCAAGCCACACCGGCTAACCCATTGACCCGGATCAGCTTTAGCAAGCCGCACAGGCTAACCCGGACAGACACCTTTTCGCCTCCTTTGGATTTTCTGTTACAGGAATCATTACTCTATACCTCTATCCCTCTGAGACGGAATGTGTTGACCCAGATAAGCCAGTGCAAGCTGATCTGGGTCGAAACATTACACAAGAGTCCATAATGGTGGTTTTCTCATGAAACAGCTCATTCTTTAATACTTTCATAAAAAGACTTGTCTATATTGTTTAGGGGTCTACTAGCCCAAGAATAAAGAAAAGACTGTTGGATTTTAACAAGAAATGGCACATGGGACCAAAATACAGCCCAGAACAAGACAGGGTAAGATGAAGCTATTTTAGCTCAACTGAGAATTAATATTAAAAAATTTAGAAAAAAACTTATTGTCCATAATTAAAGGTCAGATTTGAAAATAAATTGGTAGAAATATTACTTGGTTAACCATCTACCAAGATAGCTCAAATTAGATCCAATTAAATAACATCTGACATGGTTCTCTGCCAAAATAGCTAAAAACAAATGTGATCCATGCAGAACTGTGGGAACAAATTCTTTATAAATCTAGTAGTCAAAATTCAAAATAATTTGGTACAATTGATCATCAGATCTGTCAATCTATCAAATTCTATCCTCTTCAAAAATTGTTCAAGCCATATTGATTGGTTGAAAAATATGGCAACCAGGTCGCATCAGAATGGGGAAAAATTACAAAATTTAAAATTCCAATTTTATGAAAGTGCTTAAGAAGATTGAATAGAAATCGTACTTCAGTTATCCTCTACTTAATTTGTTCAAACCATATTGATTGGTTACAAAATCATAGCAAGCAGGCGTCATCACAAAAGGGGTAAATTAAACCTTTAGCTGCAAATGACAACTCCTACTATTATACTTGACCAATTTCAACCTTACTTCACAGGAATGTTCCTTTGGTGGTCCTCTTTCAAAATTGTTTAAAGACTTATCCTCTTTGTACAACTTTGGTTGTTGTGGCATCAGAAAGTGAGATAAATGCCCATACTTAAAAATCCTTTTCCTCCAGAATTTGCTTGTTAGATTCCATGATAATTTAGTAGAAATGTTATTTGAGTGACCCTCTACAAAAAGCTGTTAAAGCCATATTGATTGGTTGAAAAACAAGGCAGCAAGTCGGCATCAGGAAAGGGGCAAAATGACGAAACTTGATAATTTAATTCTTATTAAAGTTCTTGTTACATTTCAAGATAATTAAATAAAAATGATCCTTTACTGACCCTTTAAATGAACCTAAAATTTTAGCTTCAAATGACATCTCCTTAATGCCTTATTACAAATGGCCTTTACTGATAAGCTATTTCTTAGCCACACCTTGCAGTTTCATTTGCAATCCTTATCACATTTTCCCAGATATTTGCAGTTAAATATTTGCGACTAATTTACTATCATTCAGGTGATTGATTTAGGGCCATCTTTGTCCTCTTGTTAACTTGACCACATACTTTTTCAGAACGGGTATTTTGAAGATATCTAGGCTTGTTTGAATATGGTACATGTCTGGTCAAAAACTAGGCCATTACCGATAGTTAAAATTGAAGAAAATCTTGTTAACACTCTTGAAGTCATATTTGTATCTTGAGCATGTTGAAATCTTGCTAGAACGATCATCTTTATGATATCTATGTCATGTTCGAATATGGATCATAGGATAAATTGAAGGGAAATCTTGTTAACACTAGTTTTAGCTTACCCGACCGAGAAATTTGTAATTCAATTGATCATACAATAGGCATAACTCAGGTGAGTGATCCAGGGCCATCATATCTATCATTACTTAGACACAACAAAACTTGTTTATTATTTTCAGATGACATGTTTCAGAGTCATGTCTGGTCGAAAGCTAAGCCAAATTAAAGAAAAAGCCTGCTGACACATTTTGACTCCAATATAATGCAACTTTTTCAGAATTCTATTCTTGATGATATGTAGGGGAGTTAGAAAATAGGACATGTCATGTCAGGTCAATAGCTAGGTCTCTGTTGACTATTTTTTCAGCTATGTTTAAATAAAAAGTAAAAAACTTTGATATTATACCCTTATGAGGTTTGGGGACTAGATTTGGTCGATTTCATCTGTCCGTCCGTCTGTCTCTCTGTCAGTCCCACCTTGTCCGGCCCGCATCTTAACCATGCATCATAGGTTTTAATAGAAACTTGGAACAAACATTCACCATGATGAGGCGGTGTGTCGCGCACAAGACCCAGGCCTGTACCTCAAATGTCAAGGTCACACTAAGAGGTCAAAGGTCAAAATGAGTACTGTTTGATACAGATAGGATTACCTTGTCCGGCCCACATCTAAAGCATGCATCATAGGATTTCCAGGAAACTTTGCACAAACGTTCACCATGATGAGGTGGCTGTCATGCTTAAGACCCAGGCCTGTACCTCAAATGTCAAGGTTACCCTTAGATGTCAAGGTTAAAATGAGTACTGTTTGATAGGAATGTACCTTGTCCAGCCCACATTTCAACCATGCATCTTAGGATTTCAAAAAAACTTGGCACAAATGTTCACCATGATGAAGTGGCATGTTGCACACAAGACCCAGGCCTGTACCTCAAATGTCAAGGTCACACTTAGATTACTGTTTGATAGGATTCCCTTGTCCGGCCAGCATCTCCACAATGTATCATAGGATTTCAATGAAACTTGGCACAAACGTTCACCATGATGAGGCAGCGTGTCATGCTCAAGACCCAGGCCTGTACCTCAAATGTCAAGGTCACACTTAGAGGTCAAAGGTCAAAATGAGTACTGTTTGATTGGACTACCTTGTCCGACCTGCATCTCAACCATGCATGATATGATTTCCATGAAACTTGGCACAAACATTCACCATGATGAGGTGGGGTGTCCCACACAAGACCCAGGCCTGTACCTCAAATGTCAAGGTCACACTTAGAGCTCAAAGGTCAAAATGATTACTGTTTGATAGGACTGTACCTTGTTCGGCTCACATCTCAACCATGCATCATAGGATTTCCAAATTACATGGCACACATGTTCACCTCAAATTTCAAGGTCACACTTAGAGGTCAAAGGTCAAAATGAGTACTGTTTGATAGGACTACCTTGTCCGACCTGCATCTCAACCATGCATGATATGATTTCCATGAAACTTGGCACAAACATTCTCTATGATGAGGCAGCGTGTCATGCTCAAGACCCAGGCCTATACCTCAAATGTCAAGGTCACACTTAGAGGTCAAAGGTCAAAATGAGTACTGTTTGATTGGACTACCTTGTCCGACCTGCATCTCAACCATGCATGATATGATTTCCATGAAACTTGGCACAAACATTCACTATGATGAGGCAGCTTGTCGCTCTCAAGACCCAGGCCTGTACCTCAAATGTCAAGGTCACACAGAGGTCAAAATGAGTACTGTTTGATAGGACTGTACTTTGTCCGGCCAGCATCTCAACCATGCATAATAGGATTCCCAAGTTACTAGGCACACATATTCACCATGATAAGGTGGCGTGTCGAGCACAAGACTCAGGCCTGTACCTCAAATGTCAAGGTCACACTTAGAGGACAAAGGTCAAAATGAGAACTGTTTGATAGGACTGTACCTTGTTCGACCCGCATCTCAAACATGCATTATGGGATTCGCAAGTTACTAGGCACACACATGTTCACCTTGATAAGATGGCGTGTCGAGCACAATACCCAGGCCCGTACCTCAAATGTCAAGGTCACATTTATAGGTCAAAAGACACAATGTGCTGTCCTCATCCGGAAGGGGGCTTTTTTTTTGCTTGCAATATGACATTAACTTGTTTATCAAAAAAATGCAGTACAATAGTTACACATTCATAATGAGGAAAATCAGAATGCAACTGGTCACACACAAAGTGATATTTCCATTTAGAAGTCCACTACTAAGTGGCAAGTTTAGCAGGTTAATAACTGATTTCACCAGCTAAAAGTTCACTATTATTTGAGTTTAAATGGCAATTTTTGAGTGGAGGTTTGCAGGCCTGCTTTCGAAAATGTAACATTCTACCCAACCTAGCTGATTGGCTCTCTTTCGCATCAAACTATTTACCTTGTACGTCCACACAAATCAACCTTCCCAGTGAATTAGTTTAAATAGTAATTCCATTGTGGACTAGATTACTGTTAATACAATTGAAATTTTGATTTCATGGAATATTATCACATTGTAGACCAGTCACTCAATCACTTTTCGAAATGATTTATAATATCATTATTTATATCCACAGAAACCTCATAAACTGAGATGAACAATTTGGCCTTGGTTTTTAGCTCACCTGTGCACGAAGTGCTCAAGGTGAGTTATTGTGATCGCCCTATGTCCGGCGTCCGTTGTCCGTCGTCCGTCGTCCGTCAACATTTTCTCCTCTGTAACTGGTGGGTCAACTGGGATAAAACTTCACAGAAAGCATCCTCTCAATGTCCTCACCAGAATTCCTTAAAATTTTCGGGATCCATGCAGAATTCTGGTTTCCATGGCAACGAAATGAAAAAACTTCAAAATTCTTAAAAAATCTTCTCCTCCGAAAGTGTCTGGCAGATTTTCAAATAATTTTGTAGAAATGTTCCTCGGGTGACCCTCTATCAGATTCCTTCAAGCCATGTTGATTGGTCGAAAAACATGGCCGCCAGGGGGGGGCGGGGCTATTTTTCCTTATATGGCTATAGTGCAAACTTAAAAAATCTTCTTCTCCAAAAGTTTAAGGCCGATTTTCAAATAAATTTGTAGAAATGTTCCTTGGGTGACCTTCTATCAGATTCCTTCAAGCCATGTTGATTGGTCAAAAACATGGCCGCCAGGGGGCGGGGCTATTTTGCCTTTTATGGTTATAGTGCAAACCTTAAAAAATCTTCAACATCTTCTCCTCAGTAACCGGTGGGTCAATTGGGATGAAACTTCACAGAAAGCATCCTCTCAATGACCTCACCAGAATTCCTTCAAATTTTTGGGATCCATGCAGAATTCTGGTTTCCATGACAACGAAACGAAAAAAACTTCAAAATTCTACTTCTCCCTAACTGGTTGGCAGATTTTGAACTTATTTTGTAGAAATGTTCCTTGGGTGACTCTCTATCAGATTCCTTGAAGCCATGTTGATTGGTCGAAAAACATGGCCGCCAGGGGGGCGGGGCTTTTTTGCCTTATATGGCTATAGTGAAAACTTAAAAAATCTTCTCCTCCAAAAGTGTCAGGCCGATTTTCAAATAATTTTGTAGAAATATTCCTTGGATGACCCGCTATCAGATTCCTTTAAGCCATGTTGATTGGTCGAAAATCATGGCCCCCAGGGGGGGCGGGGCTTTTTTGCCTTATATAGCTATAGTGCAAACTTAAAAAATCTTCTCCTCCAAAAGTGTCGGGCCGATTTTCAAATAATTTTGTAGAAATGTTCCTTGGATGACCCTCTATCAGATTCCTTCAAGCCATGTTGATTGGTCAAAAAACATGGCCGCCAGGGGGCGGGGCTATTTTGCCTTTTATTGCTATAGTGAAAACTTAAAAAATCTTCTCCTTCAAAAGTGTCAGGCCGATTTTCAAATAATTTTGTAGAAATGTTCCTAGGGTGACCCTCTATCAGATTCCTTAAAGCCAAGTTGATTGGTTGGAAACTATGCCCGCCAGATGGCGGGGCTTATATAGCTAAAGTGAAAAAAAAATCAGGTGAGCGATTCCAGGGCCATCATGGCCCTCTTGTTATAACTTTAAACGTGATAGAATACGACAAACATGAAGTGGATAAATCTTGAAAACTTTTGTGCAAAATATAACAGTATATAGTCAACAAACTTTTGTGCAAAATATAACAGTACATAGTCATCATTATTTATATCCACAGAAACCTCATAAACTGAGATGAACAATTTGGCCTTGGTTTTTAACTAGCTAAACTACTCACCTTGGCGTCTGCGTTGGCATCGACGTTGGTGTCACACCTTGGTTAAGGTTTTTGTACCAATTCCCTTTTTAGCTCACCTGTGCACGAAGTGCTCAAGGTGAGTTATTGTGATCGCCCTATGTCCGGCGTCCGGCGTCCGTCGTCCGTCAACATTTTCTCCTCTGTAACCGGTGGGTCAACTGGGATGAAACTTCACAGAAAGAATCCTCTCAATGTCCTCACCAGAATTCCTTAAAATTTTCGGGATCCATGCATAATTCTGGTTTCCATGGCAACGAAATGAAAAAACTTCAAAATTCTTAAAAAATCTTCTCCTCCGAAAGTGTCAGGCCGATTTTCAAATAATTTTGTAGAAATGTTCCTCGGGTGACCCTCTATCAGATTCCTTCAAGCCATGTTGATTGGTCGAAAAACATGGCCGCCAGGGGGGGCGGGGCTATTTTTCCTTATATGGCTATAGTGCAAACTTAAAAAATCTTCTCCTCCGAAAGTGTCAGGCCGATTTTCAAATAATTTTGTAGAAATGTTCCTCTGGTGACCCTCTATCAGATTCCTTCAAGCCATGTTGATTGGTCGAAAAACATGGCCGCCAGGGGGGGCGGAGCTATTTTTCCTTATATGGCTATAGTGCAAACTTAAAAAATCTTCTTCTCCAAAAGTGTCAGGCCGATTTTCAAATAAATTTGTAGAAATGTTCCTTGGGTGACCCTCTATCAGATTCCTTCAAGCCATGTTGATTTGTCGAAAATCATGGCCGCCAGGGGGGGGCGGGGCTTTTTTGCCTTATATAGCTATAGTGCAAACTTAAAAAATCTTCTCCTCCAAAAGTGTCGGGCCGATTTTCAAATAATTTTGTAGAAATGTTCCTTGGATGACCCTCTATCAGATTCCTTCAAGCCATGTTGATTGGTCAAAAAACATGGCCGCCAGGGGGCGGGGCTATTTTGCCTTTTATTGCTATAGTGAAAACTTAAAAAATCTTCTCCTTCAAAAGTGTCAGGCCGATTTTCAAATAATTTTGTAGAAATGTTCCTAGGGTGACCCTCTATCAGATTCCTTAAAGCCAAGTTGATTGGTTGGAAACTATGCCCGCCAGATGGCGGGGCTTATATAGCTAAAGTGAAAAAAATCAGGTGAGCGATTCCAGGGCCATCATGGCCCTCTTGTTTGTCAAAACCATTACAGATGTTGCTTTGAAACTTACAACACTTATTCACCATCATTACCTTCATCAACAGACAAGAGTACATAACTCTATCAAGGTTTTTGTAAGAATTATGGCCCTTTTTAGCTCACCTGAGCTTTGCTCAAGGTGAGTTATTGTGATCGCCTTTTGTCCGGCGTCCGGCATGCGTTGTGCGTTTACTTCATCTCCTCAGTAACCAGTGGGTCAATTTGGATGAAACTTCACATAAAGCATCCTCTCAATGACCTCACCAGATTTCCTTCAAATTGTTGGGATCCATAGAGAATTCTGGTTTCCATGGCAACGAAATGAAAAAAAAATCAAAATTCTTCTTCTCCCAAACTGGTTGGCAGATTTTCAAGTAATGTTGTAGAAATGTTCCTTGGATGACCTTCTATCAGATTTCTTCAAGCCATGTTGATTGGTCAATGGCCGCCAGTGGAGCGGGGCTATTTTGCCTTATATGGCTATAGTGAAAACTTAAAAAATCTTCTTCTCCTTAAGTGACCCACTATCAGATTCCTTCAAGCCATGTTGTTTGGTAAAAAAACATGGCTGCCAGTGGGCAGGACTATTTTGCCTTATATTGCTATAGCGAAAATTTAAAAAATCTTCTCCCAAACTGGTTGGCAGATTTTCAAATATGTTTTTACAAAATGCTTCTTGGATGACTCTATATCAGATATCTTCAAGCCATGTTGATTGGTCCAAAAACATGGCCGCCAAGGGGACGGGGCTATTTTGCCTTATATGGCTATAGTGAAAACTTAAAAAGTCTTCTCCTCCGAAAGTGTCAGGCTGATTTTCAAATAATTTTGTAGAAATGTTCCTTAGATGACCCTCTATCAGATTCCCTCAAGCAATGTTGATTGGTCAAAAAACATGGCCGCTAGGGGGGCGGGGCTATTTTGCCTTATATGGCTATAGGGAAAACTTAAAAAATCTTCTTCTCCGAAAGTGTCAGGCCAATTTTCTATTATTTTGTAGAATTGTTCCTTATATGGCTATAGTGAAAACTTAAAAAATCTTCTCCTCCAAAAGTGTCAGGCCGATTTTCAAGTAATTTTGTAGAATTGTTCCCAGGGTGACCCTCTATCAGATTCCTTCAAGCCAAGTTGATTGGTCGGAAACTATTGCCACCGGGGGGGGGGGGGGGGGGGGGCTTATATAGCTTAAGTGAGAAAAAAAAGTCAGGTGAGCGATCCAGGGCTATCATGGCCCTCTTGTTTGAAATTATGTGACTTGTGTTGTAACTTTCCAAAAAATTAAACAGTTGACCATCTTTTTTCCCCTCATACAATGGGTACCGTCCCACAGCACTTTCAGTGCTTTGATTTATTTAACTAGTTATGGAAATCATTGGTCGTTACGATAGTCCCAGATACCCAGCGAGAAACAAATTAAAACAAAGATGTCAGAAGACTCAATTTAGCCTCATTTGTAACATTGACATTTTGTCTTTCAATACATTTGTGGGAAATAAGCAAAAAAAGTAAACCGTTGTTTTAACGATTTCATTTAGGTTGTATTTACTCAAATTCTGGTTTTCGGGCTGTTAACCCGTATTCCGTTATACGTAACTTTAAACAATATTTACTTGCTTTCGATGACTTTAAAATATTTACTTGCTATCAATGACTCTAAACTATATTTAAATTCTATGGATAACTTTATACAATATTTACTTGCTATAGATGACTTTAAACAATATTGTCTTGCTTTCGATGACTTTAAAATATTAACATGCTATCGATGACTCTAAACTATATTTAAATTCTAGAGATAACTTTATACAATATTTAGGACTACTTGCTTTCGATGACTTTTAAAACAATAAGCGAACAACGGAGACATTCATGAAGTTTGATAATGTGCCTAAAGTGTTGTGTACCCGTCAGAAATGCTGCAAAAATTTCAGCCATGATATAACTGAAAGATTGTTGAAAGCTGCGTAAAACACCTTGAACCATCAATCAACCCAGCAGGATAATGTTGAAGTGTATGTTGACAATAAACTGTAACGCCTCAAACCATCGTTATACCACCATGAAAACGGGGCTCGAAATCGACTCCAAAATCTTAATTAAACAAATTATATTTCCATGGCTATTAAATTGATATGTATAACTAAACAGTTTAATACAGCGGTGATTCATATTTATGGTTGCATTAACCCTTTCCCACATAGAGATGATTTTAATACATCTGTTGTAGACGGCTTTTGATGAAAACATCATAGCAATTTTCTCCTTTTGCCACAATGTTTCAACTCTATTCAATTATTATACTTTCATTTACAGAGATATTTAGTATGTTTGCCTATATGTTTTCAAAGGAGTCATAATTGGGTTACATTTCCCACATACAACAAATCTGCTGCAGATGACTTTAAAAATGTTTAGTCGAACACACATAAAATCTCTCAAAATGACGGATCAATTTTGAATAAAGTTGAAAACAATGTGGCAAAATGGGAAATTGCTCATTATATATGAGCAATTTCTCCTATTGCCACAAAGTTTTCCCTCATATAGACACTTTTTGACGCCTCTGCAGCAGACGGCTTTTTGAAAACATTGTGACGAAAGATTTTGTTTGTTTGTTTGTTTGTTTGGAGTTTAACACCGCTTTCAACAGCTTTGGTCATATCACGGCGGTCAGTGCACCTACCCATGTTTTCCTGGCTTTCCCACACCAGTACGTACACTTTTCGAAGCCACTGACTACTTTCTCACATAGATCAGAGGTGAGAGGCAATGGAAAATGTCGCCGCAACCGGTATCGAACCCGTGACCTCCAGATCACGAGTCAGATACGCTACCAATTGAGCTACCCGGCCGGGCTTGTGACGAAAGAAGAAATTGCTCAAAACGAGCAATTTCTCCTTGCACCACAAGGTTTTCCACTTTTAGTCATAGGTTATCCATTCAATTATATAGATTCTTTTTTTTTTTTGACAAAATATGTTCAAAGTCGTCTGCTGCAAAATTGTCGTATGAGGGAAAGGGCCACACATAGAAGAATTTCGTCTGCAGACGACTTTTGAAAACAGTATGACATAAGGTGAAATTACTCTCTTTTTACCGCAATGTTTTTCACTCCTATTCAAACTCCCATTCAAAGAGATTTTCAATATTTTTGCCAAAGCCTTTCCAAATTAAGTCATCTGCTGCAGATTTGCTGTATGTGGAAAAGGTTAACCCTAAGGGGCGTGCCTCTGCAGCAGACAACACTGTGGATTTTACCTTTTCCCACATAATTATGGCAGATCTGCAGCAGACAACACTGTGGATTTTACCTTTTCCCACATAATTATGGCAGATCTGTTGCAGACGTCTCCAAAAAAATCTAGATAGAAATGTAGAAAATCTCTTTAAACTTTCCCTCATATGACAATTCTGCAGCAGACGACTTTGAATATATTTTGTCAAAAAAAAGAAAATCTTAATAATTGAATGGATAACCTATTCATGACTTAAAGTGGAAAACATTGTGTCAAAAGGAGAAATTGCTCGTTTTGAGCAATTTCTTCTTTTGTCACTATGTTTTCAAAAAGCCGTCTGCTGCAGAGGCGTCAGAAAGCGTCTATATCATTATGAGGGAAAGGGTTAAACAAAAGTACAATTATTATATAGAGTTGAAAACAGTGGGGAAAAAGGAAAAATTACTTGTTCTAAGGAATTTCTTTTTTTGCCTACAATGTTTTCTAAAGATGTCTGCTGCAGAGGCATTAGAAAGTGTATGTACTATGTGGTTCAGGAATTTCAGTGAAAAAGTAAGTTGTATATGCAGCCGAAAACTTGAAAATGCTTTATTTTTTTTTAAATGTTTAACTATACCTCAGATGTAACAATTTCAGATAAGTTTTTGAAAAAACAGCCTACTCGTAAAAACTTTCTTATCAGGCAAAACAGACACACAACATAGGGTTAGAGGGTCAAATAAAGATTCACCTTTCTTAAATAAGGGTGTGACAAGGGCTTGTTTCCAGTCATCAGGAACTGTGCCTTGCTGTTGGGAGGCCTGAAAGACTAGGTTGAGTGTTAGGGATAGTCCTACTGCAAGTTCTCTCAGAAAACAAGATGGGATTCCATCTGGTCCTAGTCCTTATTTAATAAGGATAAGTACATGAGCTGATATGCCTATGTACAATATCATGCCTAAACCTTTCATACTTAAAACATACTAAAATTAATGTATGTTAAACTTCAGAAAAATATGGTATCGTAAAAGTCAAAACGAAGTGTTGGGTCATTGTACTTTTGACATTTTATAACCACTTCGGGATTGCAGAAGGCCCTAAAATAACTGCTATCAGGTCAACCCTTTGTGAGTCTGTGTTGCAATTGCATGGAAGAGCACTATGTCTGTGACAAAACCTTTGGAGTGGGCTCGACATGTTGCCTGAGGGCATCTACTGATCTAGGTTGAAATATGTGCACTACATTGAATTCATGAGTATTGCCAAAAATGTAAATTCATATATATTTTTTTATAAGGACCTTGACATCATGTACAATATTTTGGTTTACTGTATATTACAAATCCTTATTTAGATCTATAGTAGAAAATAATATACAGACCAAAACAATTTTATTTCAAAACAAATTGAATAAATAGTCATTTTGCGTATAAAGTTATTGAGAATTTGAGAAATTACTGACCAATTACTGTGACAGTACAATGTATGACTGAAAAATGGGCTGTTTGCATAAAATTTCTCATTTGAAATCAACATTGCAAAAAAAGGAACCTCTAAAGGTATTCTCTCGAGCAGCCTCCACCCTTCAGCTTTTGATTTCCCATAATTTGATCCTGGATAAATCGTCAAAAAACAATTTTGTGGGCATAATTATCTTGATAATATCTCATAGGTTTACCACTCAGAACCTGTAAGGACTTAAAAATTGAGATATGGCTAATAATTGACATACATGTTTATGTTGTTGTAGACTGACACTTCAATATCGAATTGATTTTTTCTATTTTACAGACATGAGAATGAGTACAATAAGGATTGACACAGTTATGGTATGTTTGGCCTTTTCTTTGTCGACAAAGAGACCTTGTGAAGTTGTCTGGTCAAGATTTTTGTTTTCACTGACTTGTGTTTTCAATTTTGAAGAGTCAAACAATCTCATAACAAGTGGCATAAAGGTTTACCCTTTCCCACAAAACTGCAGCAGAGAACTTTGGAAACAGATTGGCAAAAACGTGAAAAATATCCTTATTATTATTATAAAATGAAAATTGAATTATCAAATAGAGTTGAAAACATTGTGCGTCAAAAAGCCTCTATATTTGGGAAAGGGTTGATTTCAATTGTGCCATTATACTGGTTCATAGATAAAAAACATGTTCTTTGATGCACTGCACAGTCTGTTTTGAATTGATTGATGGGGGTTTAATGCCATTTTAAACACTTTTTCAGTCACAGCGTGTTTCCTGGCTTTCTCAGACCAGATAAGTACTTTCCAAGTTTCACCATAGACTGCTAGTCTGCCGGTTGCGGCGACATTCTTTCGGGCGATGTTTTCCATTGCCTCTCACCTCTGATCTATGTGAGAAAGTAGTCAGTGGCTTCGAAAGAATTTTGTGTAAGTACTGGTGTGTGAAAGCCAGGAAAACATGGGTAGATGCACTGACCGCCGTGATATGACCAAAGCTGTTGAAAGCGGCGTTAAACTCCAAACAAACAAAAAACTGTTAGCCACATGATGATAGGCGAATAGAGCTTGATGTACTTGTTTTTATCAATTACAGAAATAATGTTGGCTGAGCTGGGGTTCAAACTTACTTAAATCCCTTTGATTGACAGCCCGCCCGCTGCAGACTGAGCTACCGAAAAATCTCTTGCCATCATTTCCTCCCGAAGCACTGACCTAATTTCAAAATAATTAGACATAAATATTTCTTAAGTAGCTTCTACCAACATTCCTCAATATTATCTGCTTAATGGCATCTTTTCTTAAAATACAGGTCCAGGGGTGGCAAAATCTTTTATCCGAGTTGCCCGAGCCGTACATTTATACGTCTGGGCAAGTGTATTTTTTCAATTCAATTGTCCGTGGACAAGTAACATTTTCTGATTAATAAATGACAATGAATATTAAAGCCTAAACTTACTCGTCAATATTGACGCTTTTAAAGAGGATGTTTACATGCGATAAACAATAATAAGAATGACCCAAAATGTTATATTTCCGCTTTTTCGTAACCTACAAGCGATAAAACACAAATAGCAACTGTTTAAGACCCGTATATTCATTCAGATGTCGCTTGTATACCGAATATGATATTTATCCGAATCAAATATTTAACGAAATAATTATACATCTTAATTATACAAAAAGTAAAGTGAGTCGACTGATATTTCGTTTATTTTTTTTATCCAATTCTTCCTGTCTATTTAACCACGTGTTCGAAGGTAAAAACAATGGCAAACGTCAAATGTTTCGCAGATGTGAAAATCGATTTTCGATGTATTCAAGTGGTAAAAAGGTGAGCTGCATATGTTGAGACATCGGGTATAGTTTGAATAACAGATGATAAAACTAGCAAGTACTTGTCTTAATGATTTGAACTAGTTAAAAACTGACTCCGTTTTGGTTTAGCTGCGAAGGATTTCCGGAAATTTACTTTCACTTTCGTAATGTACACTGGATTCACTTTTAAGAATCTGTATACATCATAGACAGTTGAATGATGCAGAAATTGAAAGCATCATATATGTTTTTAAGTTAAGAGAAAGATATAATCTGATATATTAAGCTTTGAATTAAAAGTTAATGAAATGATCAATGTTGGTTAAAAAACAGACTTAAATAGTGACTTAAACAATATTCTGTTCCAATTGCTTTAAAATGTGAATGTGTTTGATGTTATCCTGAGCTGGAGCAGAGCCAGATTTTTGGTGTCCAAATTCAGTCAGCTAAATAATATTAAACAATGGCCTAAAGTTTTTGAAAATGCCCACTTTTGTCAGACTCAGTGGGTTGGCTGGCCCAATGTTTTCAAAATATTAGCAGATCTCTGAAAATTATGTTAATTTTAATGTAACATGGTTAAATGAATATATAATAAAAAAGTCACAATTTTTTATTTTTTTTCCATTAAAATAAATACAGTTATTTGGAGGACTCCCTTAAAGGTTGGAGGAATGAACCCCTACAATAAGGGGCAATATATTACATTATTGCATACTTTCATATTGTCCCGTTCACTTTGCATTGAAGAAAGTGGTCATGATTTTTCGATCATGACCGCTGTCAAGGAGTGATCATGACCGTAGATAAGGACGTGCGAAAATTCTGCATAATTAACATGCTAGGGACTACTTTTTTTATGTAAACAAACATAGCTGACCTAAATATCATTGTTAAAACTCACAGGACTTTGTAATGTTCAATTCTCATATATTGATCATGGACAATTTCTTACTGTCTCATGCAAACAGTACGTTTTTGACATGAAAACAGTCTAAAATGCGCGTCTAAAATGTTGGTTATGCACGTGCATGACGTCATCTAAAAAAATTACGTCACCGTTATAATTCAAACGGCATTTGCACAAAATTTACTACTTATGTAAACAAACAGTTTGTTTCTAATTCGGAAGCAGATTGATCAATTCTAGATAATAAAAAAACCTCCACAACGTAAAGCAAATAGTTTACAATATGAAAGTATGCAATAAAAAGGTTATTGACCCTGTACTGTGAAATCATCGTTGGACCTCGTTCTTTGGCGAACGTAGCCTCGCAAGCTCGGCAACGTCAACCAAAGAACTCGGTCCAACGATGATTTCACAGTACAGGGTCAATAACCTATAATATAGTATAGTGTCCCTGCCTACATCAAGCACCAGGGAGTCCTTAATGATCTTTGGAAATTTAAGTTATTGTCGAACCCCGCAATTACATGTCAAAGTTCAATAAACAACTGAAATTTAATACTTTTATTTTCAACCTAAAACCATATAAATATAGAATGTGCATATAAATTATGGACAAGTAGTCAATTCATACGGACAAGTGATTTTTTCTGATTACTTGCCCATGGACAAGTAAACTATTTTGATATTTGGCAACCCCTGAGGTCCAATGAAAAAATAATTTCACATAAATATGCATCAAGTGGCTTTTTACAAAATGGTTTAGCAATATAAGACGATTATGGGCCTCTTGTTTCAATTACAGATCTATGTTTATGGTTTCATTGTTGTTTAAAAATTCCAGGAATCAGAAATTGCCGATTTGATCGGGACCGCCAAATTCATTCAAACATTATTTGGCAGAACCATCGATGCCGAGGCACAAACTTTTTTTCTGAATGATGCGAATATGCAGATGACGAGAGCTCTACAGGAACAAGTTAATGTAGAAATTAAAGGTGCATGGATTATGTAACATTGCTTAACATTTTGACGCATCTGCAGCAGACATTTTTTAAAAGCATTGTGACAGGAGAAAAAATTGCTAATATTGAGCAATTTCTCCTTTTTGTCAAAATGTTTTTTAGCTCACCAGAGCACGAATTTTTTGTGATCGCCTTTTATCCGTCGTCCGTCGTTCATTGTCAACATTTGCTCGTTAATAGTCTAGAGGCAACATTTTGCATCAAATCTTCATGAAAGTTTATCAGAACATACATCTCCATCAAATCTAGGCCAAATTTAAGGAAAATCTTGTTAACACTCTGGAAGCTGCATTTTAAACTTGAGCATGTCAGAATGTTTGTCTTGGTGATATTTAGGCCATGTTGGGTCAAAAACAAGGTCACTATGCCAAATTGAAGGAAAATCTTGTTAAGACTGTGGAAGCCGTGTTTTTAAGTGAACATGTTGAAACTTTACTAGAATGTTTGTCTTGATGATATCTAGGCTAAGTTCAAATATGGGACATGTCCGGTCAAAAACTAGATCACTAGGCCAAATTGAAGGAAAATCTTGTTAACACTATCGAGACTACTTTTTTGACTTGAGCAGCTTGAAACTTAGTCAAAAAGTTTGTCTTGATGATATCTAGGCCAAGTTCGGATATAGGTAATGTTGGGTCAAAAACTAGGTCACTAGGCCAAATTTAAGAAAACTCTTGTTAACACTCTGAAAGCCACATTTTTGGGCATGTTGAAACTTTGTCAGAATATTTGTTTAGTGATATATAGGCCAAGGTCGAATATATTTCATGTCGGGTCAAAAATTAGGTCACTAGGCCAAATTGATGGAAAATCTTGTTAAAACTGGTAGGCATGTTTTTAACGTGAACATATTGAAACTTTATTAGAATGTTTGTCTTGATGATAGCTAGGCTAAGTTCAAATATGGGTCATTTCCTACTATAGAGACCGCTTTTTTGACTTAAGCAGCTTGAAACTTTGTCAGAAAGT
Organism: Serripes groenlandicus; assembly: GCA_031761405.1. Taxonomy (NCBI): domain Eukaryota; kingdom Metazoa; phylum Mollusca; class Bivalvia; order Cardiida; family Cardiidae; genus Serripes; species Serripes groenlandicus. The sequence goes on along the minus strand of JASEVX010000007.1, from coordinate 20,512,465 downwards.
TTGTCTTTATGATATCTAGGCCAAGTTCGAATATAGGTCATGTTCGGTCAAAAACTAGGTCACTAGGCCAAATTTAAGGAAAATCTTATTAACACTCTTCGAATATGGGTCTGTTCAGGTCAAAAACTAGGTCACTAGGCCATATTGTAGAACAATCTTGTTAACACTATAGAGATCACACTTTTGACTTGAGCAGCTTGAAATTTTATCCGAAAGTTTGTCTTGATGATATCTAGGCCATGTTTGAATATTGGTCATGTGGGGTCAAAAACTAGGGCACTAGGTCAAATTGAAGGAAAATCTTGTTAACACGATGGAAGGTGCATTTTGGGCTTGTGCATGTTGAAACTTTGTCAGAATGTTTGTTTTGATGATATCTAGGCACAATTTCATTTACAGTTGTGTTGAGAAATATTAACACTTCTTTGTAACAAACTGTTAAAAATCAATGAGCTTTCTCAGAAAATGCTTCCAGTCACTAACATTGCCGTCAGGCAAAAACCTCATATTGCCATTGGCGCTGAAAGAGCTAAGTCTTAAATAGCCCATTCTCAGGTGAGCGATCCAGGGCCTCATGGCCCTCTTGTTTAAAACTCTTTTCAACAATTATACTTGCACTTGTATAGATTTGTTTTTAGTGGGAAAGGGTTCAATCTATTCCACTATTCATGTGAAATTTTATAATCACATCTTTCATTTATATAGAAAATATTACTAACTGTTAGAACTTAGATGTCTGTCTTAATCAGCAGCCTGCAGTAAGCTTTTGAAATATTGACACTTGATCAATCATTTATCTGTAACTATATTGTTAGAAGTGTCTGCATGAAAAATATATACAATATCTAGGAAACTGCAAGGATTACTTTTGATAGAGTTAAAAATATGGTTGAAAAAAAAGAGGAATAAATGTTTTTGATTAATATCGCCTTTTTCACTAGGTGTTTGCTGCAATGGCGTCAAAAGTCGTCTATGTCAGTAGAAGGGTTGAAATGATGATGAAATAAGTTAGTTATTAAAGAAGAAATACTCATACAAGCAACTTCTCACACTATTTTCCATCCTAACTTAAAGTTCTCTTTTCAATTTTCCAGATTGTGTTCATAAATTTGTTCAGATTTAATAACAAATATATCATTATCATTTATTTCTCATTCTTATCCAGCCTTACAGAATGAGTATGTCGGTTGCTGTGGTCAGGAAGACAAAACAAAGAAACTGGACAAACTTTTGAGCCAAAAGGAACAACTCCGACAAGAATATTGTACTTTACAGGAAAATCAAAAAGAGTTGTCTACCAAATGCAAAGCCTTGGAGAAAGTGGAACATGAGATTCTCACAGAAGAAAAGGAAACTACAGTTGTTCTACCATTAAAAAGGTATTAATCCTTTCCCACATACAACAGCAGACGACTTTGAAAAACATCACGGCTTAAATGTGAATAAACTTCATAAATAAGAGTGTAATTATCAAATAGACTTGAAAACATTTTGGCATTATTAGTAATTTCTCCTTTTGCCTCAATGTTATTAAATGTCGCCTGCTGCAGAGGCATCAGAAAACGTATATATGTGGGAAAGGGTTAAGTATATTTCTAAAGCCTGACTATCTACATGAACATAAGCGCCCAGGCTCTGGTGTCATGAAACTTCTTTATTTCCTTAGTTGAGCATGTTACAAACTTCTTTATTTCCTTAGTTGAGCATTTTACAAACTTCTTCCACTGCCACCTAGCATATTAATATTTCTTAGTGAGGCTGAGCCTGACAAAGCTTCAATGGAGTAACCCTTTACCTGATACAAGTGACGCGTCACATCTGCATCAGAAAACATTTGAAAACATTGTCAGAAAAGAAATTTCTCCTTTTATGAGAAATAAATTTGTTAAAATTATACATGGTTTTTAGATCACCTAGAGCCAAAGGCTCAAGGTGAGCTATTCTGATCACTTTGTGTCCGTCGTCTGTTGTTAACTTTTATTTTTAAACATCATCTCCTCCTTGACCACAGGACCAATTTCAACCAAACTTCACAGGAATGTTCCTTTGGTGGCCCTCTTTCAAAATTGTTCAAAGATTTAAATTCCATTGAAAACTCTGGTTGCCACGGCAACAAAAAAAGGGAAATTAACCAAAACTTAAAAAATCTTTTTGTCTGAAATTAGAAGGCCTTTTTAGCTCACCTGAGCTTTGCTCAAGGTGAGTTATTGTGATCGCCTTTTGTCCGTCGTCTGTCGTGCGTCAACTTCTTCTCCTCAGTAACCAGTGGGTCAATTGGGATGAAACTTCACAGAAAGCATCCTCTCAATGACCTCACCGGATTTCCTTCAAATTTTTGGATCCATGCAGAATTCTGGTTTCCATGGCAACGAAATGAAAAAAACTTCAAAATTCTTCTTCTCCCAAACTGGTTGGCAGATTTTCAAATAATTTTGTAGAAATGTTCCTTGGATGACTGTCTATCAGATTCCTTCAAGCCATGTTGATTGGTCGAAAAACATAGCCGCCAGGGGGGCGGGGCTATTTTTCCTTATATGGCTATAGTGAAAACTTAAAAATCTTCTCCTCCGAAAGTGTCGGGCCGATTTTCAAATCATTTTGTAGAAATGTTCCTTAAGTGACCCACTATCAGATTCCTTCAAGCCATGTTGATTGGTCGAAAAACATGGCCGCCAGTGGGCATGGCTATTTTGCCTTATAAGGCTATAGTGAAAATTTAAAAAAATCTTTTTCTCCAAAACTGGTTGGCAGATTTTCAAATAATTTTGTAGAAATGTTCCTTGAATGACCCTCTATCAGATTCCTTCAAGCCATGTTGATTGGTCGAAAAACATGGCCACCAGGGGAGCGGGGCTATTTTGCCTTATATGGCTAAAGTGAAAACTTAAAAAATCTTCTTCTCCGAAAGTGTCAGGCCGCTTTTCAAATAATTTTGTAGAAATATTCCTTAAGTGCCCACTTTCAGATTCCTTCAAGCCATGTTGATTGGTCAAAAAACATGGCCGCCAGTGGGCAGGCTATTTTGCATTATATGGCTATAGTGAAAACTTAAAAAATCTTCTCCTCCAAAAGTGTCCGGCCAATTTTCAAATAATTTTGTAGAAATGTTCCTAGGGTGACCCTCTATCAGATTCCTTCAAGCCAAGTTGATTGGTCGGAAACTATGGCCACCAGGGGGCGGGGCTTATATAGCTAAAGTGAAGAAAAAAAAAATCAGGTGAGCGATCCAGGGACATCATGGCCCTCTTGTTTTAAACTACTTTTAGCTCTTACAGTTGCGATTATGTTTTTAGATCACCTAGAGCCGAAGGCTCAAGGTGAGCTATTCTGATCACTTTTTGTCCGTCGTCCGTCGTCCGTCCGTCCGTCCGTCCGGCGTTAACTTTTAGCTTTAAACATCATCTCCTCCCAAACTCCAAGGACAATTTCCGTGAAACATCACAGGACTGTTCCTCTGGTTGGCCTCTTTCAAAGTTGTTCAAAGATTTAAATTCCATTGAGAACTTTGGTTGCTGCGGCATCAAAAAGGGGGCAAAATGTCCGAACTTTAAAAATCTTCTCCTCCGAATCTGCCTGTCAGATTCAAATATAATTTGGTAGAAATGTTCCTTGGGTGACCCTCTATAAAAATTGTTCAAGCCATACTGATTGGTCAAAAAACATGGCAGTCAGGCAGCATCAGAAAAGGGGCAAAATTTGAAAATTTGAAAATTCCATTTTTATGAAAGTGCTTGTCTGATTTTAAGAAAATATAATACGAATCTTACTTTAATGATCCTCTTTTTAATTTGTTTAAGCCGTTTTGATGGGTAACACAATCATAGCAACCAGGCGTCATCACAAAAGGGGTAAATTGAACTTTTAGCTACAAATGACAACCAACTCCTACCATTCCAATAGACCAATTTCCACAAAACATCACAGGAATGTTCCTTCGGTGGTCCTCTTTCAAATTTGTTCAAAGAATAAAATTCCATTGAGAACTTTGGTTGCTGCGGCATCAGAAAGGGGACAAAATGTCCAAACTTTAAAAATCTTCTCCTCCGAATCTGCCTGTCAGATTCAAATATAATTTGGTAGAAATGTTCCTTGGGTGACCCTCTATGAAAATTGTTCAAGCCATACTGATTAATCGAAAAACATGGCAGTCAGGCGGCATCAGAAAAGGGGCAAAATGACAAAATTTGAAAATTCCATTTTTATGAAAGTGTTTGTCTGATTTTAAGAAAATATAAAACGAATTTTACTTTAATGATCCTCTATTTAATTTGTTAAAGCCGTTTTGATTGGTTACACAATCATAGCAACCAGGCGTCATCACAAAAGGGGTAAATTGAACTTTTAGCTACAAATGACAACCAACACCTGCCATTCCAATAGACCAATTACTACAAAACATCACAGGAATGATCCTTTTGTGGTCCTCTTTCAAAATTGTTCAAAGATTAAAATTCAAATGAGAACTTTGGTTGCTGCGGCATCAGAAAGGTGACAAAATGTCCAAACTTTAAAAATCTTCTCCTCCGAATCTGCCTGTCAGATTCAAATATAATTTGGTAGAAATGTTCCTTGGGTGACCCTCTATAAAAATTGTTCAAGCCATACTGATTGGTCGAAAAACATGGCAATCAGGCGGCATCAGAAAAGGGGCAAAATGACAAAATTTGAAAATTCCATTTTTATGAAAGTGTTTGTCTTATTTTAAGAAAATATAATACGAATCTTACTGTAATGATCCTCTATTTAATTTGTTTAAGCCGTTTTGATTGGTTACGCAATCATATCAACCAGGTGTCATCACAAAAAGGGTAAATTGAACTTTTAGCTACAAGTGACATCCAACTCCTACCATTCCAATAGACCAATTTCCACAAAACATCACAAGAATGTTCCTTTGGTGGTCCTCTTTCAAAATTGTTCAAAGATTTAAATTCCATTGAGAACTTTGGATGCTGCGGCATCAGAGAGTGAGAAAAAATACCCAAATTTTAAAATCCTTTTCCTCCATAATCTACTTGTGCGATTGCAAGATAATTCGGTAGAAATGTTTCTTTAGTGACCCTCTAAATAAACTGTTGAAGCCATATTGATTTGGTTGAAAAACAGCGCAGCAAGGCGGCATCAGGAAAGGTGCAAAATGACAAAAACTTTATAATTCCATTCTTATTAAAGTTCTTGTTAGATTTCAAGATATAAATGGCCTTTACTGATAAGCTGTTTCTTGAGAAGTGTCCACTCCTTTCAGTTTCATTTGCACTCCCTGATAAAATTTTCCAGATATTTGCAGTTAAATATTTGCTACTAATTTACTATCAATTAGGTGATCGATTTAGGGCCATCTTGGCCCTCTTGTTTTCCGATGTGTTGGTTGGGGAAACAACCTCATTCCATATTTTAACATTTTCTTCCAATTTGAAGATGTGTCTGCTGCATACGACTTTTCGACAATTAAACTATATATATAGAGATCTTCCATATTTTTACCTAGAAGTTTTCAAAGTCGTCTGCTGCAGATTTGTTTTATGTGGGAAAGGGGGATTGGTACCGACACTGTGATGAAGCCGACAGAAATTTGAGTCGAATCGGGCAATACTAATTGTCATTTATGGACCTCGCTAGCTCACGTGTGGTCCTATCAATGAACAGTCTCGTTTGGGCCCCGTCACACGACAATCGACCTTCGGCATCTTTTATTTATTTCTTTATCCCTTCCCCGCATTCAAACGTATATTGATGCATCTGCAGTAGACGACATTTAAAAATATTGTGGTAAATAGAGGAATTGCTGAAATTGACAAATTTCTCCTTTTGCCGCAATGGTTTTGACGCTATTGTGTAATTATATATATTTCATGTATAAAACTATTTAATATGTTAACCTATACGGTTAAAGTCGTCTGCTAGAGATGAGTGTATGTGTGAAAAGGTTAATGGTAACTCAGATTGACATACATGTGTTTGTATGGCGACTTCATGACCATAACGCTCAGAAGCTTAACATGAATTTTCAATACCAATGAGTTTTTTAAAAAATAGTCTGTCTATGTAACACAATGTTCAATACCACTGATTTTTTTTAAAATAGTCGGTCTATGCGTCGTCAACATTTCAGCTTGTTAACACTCTACAGGCTATATTTTGCATCCAATCTTCATGAAAGTGAATCAGAACATTTATCTCCATCAAATCTTGGACAAGTTCGAAACTGGGCCATATGAGGTCAAAAACGAGGTCACTAGGTCAAATTGAATCGAAATCTTGTTAACACTCTGGAGGCCACATTTTCAACTTGAGCATGTTGAAACTTTATCAGAATGTTTGTCTTGATGATATGTAGGCCAAGTGCGAACATGGGTCATGTCGGATCAAAAAGTAGGTCACTAGGTCAAATAGAAGGAAAATCTTGTTAACACTCCAGAGGCCGCAATTTTTGCTTCAGCAGTTTGAAATTTTGTCAGAATGTTTGTCTTAAAAATATCTAGGTCAAGTTCGAATATGGGTCATATTGGGTCAGAAACTAGGTCACTAGGCAAAATTGAAATGTAATCTTGTTAACACTGTAGAGGCCACATTTTCAACTTGAGCATGTAGAAATTTTGTCAGAATGTTTGTCTTAAGAATATCTAGGTCAAGTTTAAATATGGGTCATATTGGGTCAGAAACTAGGTCACTAGGCCAAATTGAGGGAAAATCTTGTTAACTCTGTAGAAGCCGCATGTTTTGCTTCAGCAGCTTGAAATTTGGACAGAATGTTGAGCTAAATGATATCTAGGCCAAGTTCGAATATGGGTCATATTGCGTCAAAAACTAGGTCACTAGGCCAAATTGAAGGAAAATCTTGTTAACACTTTGTGCTCTGGTGGCATCCAAAGTGCTCAAGGTGAGTTTTTGTGATCGCCTTTTGTCGGTCGTCCGTCGTCCGTCGTCAACATTTGCTTGTTAACACTCTAGAGGCAACATTTTGCATACAATCTTCATGAAAGTTTATCAGGACATGTATCTCAATCAAATCTAGGCCAAGTTCGAAACTGGGTCATGTCAGGTCAAAAACTAGGTCACTAGGCCCAATTTAAGGAAAATATTGTTAACACTCTTGAAGCTGCATTTTTGGCTTGAGCATGTTGAAACTTTGTCAGAATGTTTGTCTTAGTGATATCTAGGCCAAGTTCGAATATAGGTCATGTCGAGTCAAAAACTAGGTCACTAGGCCAAATTGAAGGAAAATCTTGTTAACACTCTAGAAGCCGCATTTTTGGCTTGAGCATGTTGAAACTTTGTCAGAATGTTTGTCTTAGTGATATCTAGGCCAAGTTCGAATATAGGTCATGTCGGGTCAAAAACTAGGTCACTTGGCCAAATTGAAGGAAAATATTGTTAACACTCTAGAAGCCGCATTTTTGGCTTGAGCATGGTGAAACTTTGTCAGAAAGTTTGTCTTGATTATATCTAGGTCAAGTTTGAATTTGGGTCATGTCCGGTCAAAAACTAGGTCACTAGGCCAAATTGAAGGAAAATCTTGTTAACACTCTAGAAGCCGCATTTTTGACTTGAGCATGTTGAAACTTTGTCAGAATGTTTGTCTTAGTGATATATAGGCCAAGTTCGAATAAAGGTCATGTCGGGTCAAAAACTAGGTCACTTGGCCAAATTGAAGGAAAATCTTGTTAACAATCTAGAAACCACATTTTTGGCTTGAGCATGTTGAAACTTTGTCAGAATGTTTGTCTTAGTGATATCTAGGCCAAGTTCGAATATAGGTCATGGCGGGTCAAAAAATAGGTCACTTGGCCAAATTGAAGGAAAATCTTGTTAACACTCTGGAAGCCACATTTTAAATTTTAGCATGTTGAAACTTTATCAGAAAGTTTGTCTTGATGATATCTAGGCCAAGTTCGAATATAGGTCATGTCTGGTCAAAAACTAGGTCACTAGGCCAAATTTAAGAAAATCTTGTTAACACTCTGGAAGCCACATTTTTGGCTTGAGCATGTTGAAATTTGACTTAGTGATATCTAGGTCAAGTTTGAATATGGGTCATATCGGGTCAACAACTAAGTCACTAGGCCAAATTGTAGAACAATCTAGTTAACACTATAGAGATCGCATTTTTGACTTGAGCAGCTTGAAATTTTGTCAGAAAGTTTATCTTGATGATATTGCCATTGGTGCTGAAAGAGTTATGTTTTAAATAGCCCATTCTCAGGTGAGCGATTCCAGGGCCTCATGGCCCTCTTGTTTGCTTAAGCAGCTTGAAATTTAGTCAGAATATTTGTCTAAATGATATCTAGGCCAAGTTTGAATATGGGTCATGCCGGGTTAAAAACTAGGTCACTAGGCCAAATTGAAGGGTAATCTTGTTAACAATCTTGATACTGCATTTTTAGCTTGAGCATGATGAAACTTTATCAGAATGTTTTTCTTGATGCTATGTAAGTCAACTTCGATCAAGGGTCATGTTGGGTCAAAAAATAGGTCACTAGGCCAAATTGAAGGAACATCTTGTTAACTCTGCAGAAGGCTCCTTTTTTACTTCAGAAGTTTGAAATTTTGTCAGAATAAAGATATCTAGGTCAAGTTCGAATATGGATCATGTAGGGTCAAAAACTAGGTCACTATGCCAAATTGAAGGAAAATCTTGTTAACACTTTGGATGCCACATTTTTTGCAGCTTGAAAGTTGGTCAGAATGTTTGTCTGAATTATATCTAGGTAAAGTTTGAATATGGGTCATATTGGGTCAGAAACAAGGTCAATAAAGGAAATTATTGTTCAAACTCCGGAGGCCACATTTTTTCCTTTGAGCAAGTTGAAAATGTGTCAGAATGTTGTCTTGATGATATCTAGTCCATGTTGGAATTTAACACTGGAGGTTGCATTCAGAATAATTGTCTTGATGTGTTTTGTATTGCAGTACATTGTATAATTAAGGTGAGCGATCCAGGGCCATCATGGCCCTCTTGTTTAAATAGTCTGTCTATGTGACCAAATTTTCAATACCAATGAGTTGTTTTTAGCTCTACTGGCCAAAGGTATCCTTCATAAATCATTTGTCACAATGTTTTCAACCTTTTTTAAGCAATTAAACCTTCATTATAGATATTTTCCGTGTTTTTGCCTAGATGATTTCCAGGCTGTCTGCTGCAGATTTGCTGTATTAGGGAAAGGGTTAATTTCAGAAAGATGTATCCACACAATAAATCGATAGCAGATGACTTTGAAAAACATATTTTTAAAAATGTGAAAAATCTCCATTAATGACAGTTTAATTATTAAATTATAAGAGTTGAAAACATTGTGGTAAATGGTGAAATTGCAATTTTACCTTTGCCACAATGTTTTCAAAAGTTGTCTGCTGCAGAGGCGTCTGAAAGCGTCTATATGTAAAATATAGAGCTCATTATGAGCAATTTCTCCTTTTGCCACAATGTTTTGCTGCTGCAGAAGCGTCGGAAAGCGTCTATATGTGGGAAAGGGTTAATCTGAAACTGTAGTTCATTATTAATTGTAGTTGAAATTGCATAGAGCTCAATTGCATGTTTCGGTTTTTCGTTTCAGTATCGACCAGGCCTTTGAGAGATTTGGGAAAATGTCGATCCTACCAGATTTGCCCAACCCTCTCAGAGAAGGTACTGCTGATTATTGGATTCATGACTCTTATTGATTGATTGGGTTCAATGCCGTTTTGAACAATATTTTTGATTGTATCTCAATCAAACTTATACAGTAGTTATATATCCATGAGAGTTTGGTTCATTTCTAAAAAAGATCTACCCATGGATGGCTGGATTATTGCCCTTGAAATTGTCAAAATTGCTATAATACAGCTTGTGAACACAATAGAGCTTCCATTTACTATCTGATCTTCACCAAACTTAGATGGTATTTGAATATTGATGACATATTGGTTCCTTTTGAAACAAGCCAGATCAATGCCAGTAGAGCATAGGCCCTCATGGGCCTCTTGTTTTAAATAGTCTGTCTATGGAATGTGTTCGTTCTTAACTGCTCCTGAATGTCAAAATATTTGCTGCATTCTAATAAGTAGTGTGTAATCAATGTAACGGAATTTCAGTACACCAAAACCCTTTCCCTAATCCATTTTGTTTTGTCTGGGTAACTACAGTTGTTCCCCTTTTTAGGTGGAGCTTAAGGCGGGGCTACGAATCCGGACTACTTTTTTAGCTCACCTGAGCTTTGCTCAAGGTGAGTTATTGTGATCGCCTTTTGTCCGGCGTCCGTCGTGCGTCGTGCGGTGTGCGTCGTGCGTCGTGCGTCAACTTCTTCTCCTCAGTAACCAGTGGGTCAATTGGGATGAAACTTCACAGAAAGCATCCTCTCAATGACCTCACCAGATTTCCTTCAAATTTTTGGGATCCATGCAGAATTCTGGTTTCCATGGCAACGAAATGAAAAAAACTTCAAAATTCTTCTTCTCCCAGACTGGTTGGCAGATTTTCAAATAATTTTGTAGAAATGTTCCTTGGATGACCCTCTATGAGATTCCTTCAAGCCATGTTGATTGGTCGAAAAACATGGCCGCCAGGGGGGGCGGGGCTATTTTGCCTTATATGGCTATAGTGAAAACTTAAAAAATCTTCTCCTCCGAAAGTGTCAGGCCGATTTTCAAATAATTTTGTAGAAATGTTCCTTGGGTGACCCTCTATCAGATTCCTCCAAGCCATGTTGATTGGTCGAAAAACATGGCCGCCAGGGGGGGCGGGGCTATTTTGCCTTATATGGCTATAGTGCAAACTTAAAAAATCTTCTCCTGCAAAAGTGTCAGGCCGATTTTCAAATAATTTTGTAGAAATGTTCCTTGGGTGATCCTCTATCAGATTCCTTCAAGCCATGTTGATTGGTCAAAAAGCATGGCCGCCAGGGGGCGGGGCTATTTTGCCTTTTATGGCTATAGTGAAAACTTAAAAAATCTTCTCCTCCATAAGTGTCGGGCCGATTTTCAAATAATTTTGTAGAAATGTTCCTTGGGTGACCCTCTATCAGATTCCTTCAAGCCATGTTGATTAATCGATAAACATGGCCGCCAGGGGGCGGGGCTATTTTGCCTTATATGGCCAAAGTGAAAACTTAAAAAATCTTCTCCTCCGAAAGTGTCAGGCTGATTTTCAAATAATTTTGTAGAAATGTCCCTTGGATGACCCTCTATCAGATTCCTTCAAGCCAAGTTGATTGGTCGAAAAACATGGCCACCAGGGGGGGCGGGGCTATTTTGCCTTTTATGGCTATAGTGAAAACTTAAAAAATCTTCTCCTCCAAAAGTGTCTGGCAGATTTCCAAATAATTTTGTAGAAATGTTCCTAGGGTGACCCTCTATCAGATTCCTTCAAGCCAAGTTGATTGGTCGGAAACTATGACTGCCAGGGGGCGGGGCTTATATAGCTAAAGTGAAAAAAAAAAATCAGGTGAGCGATTCCAGGGCCATCATGGCCCTCTTGTTTAGCTCACCTGAGCACGAAGTGCTCAAGGTGAGTTATTGTGATGGCCTTTCGTCCGGCGTCCGTCGTGCGTCGTCCGTCAGCTTTTTCTCCTCAGTAACCAGTGGGTCAATTGGGATGAAACTTCACAGGAAGCATCCTCACAATGACCTCACCAGAATTCCTTCGAACTTTTGGGATCCATGCAGAATTCTGGTTTCCATGGCAACGAAATGAAAAAAACTTTAAAAATCTTCTTCTCCAAAACTGGTTGGCAGATTTTCAAATAATTTGTAGAAATGTTCCTTGGGTGACCCTCTATCAGATTCCTTCAAGCCATGTTGATTGGTCGAAAAACATGGCCGCCAGGGGGCGGGGCTATTTTGCCTTATATGGCTATAGTGAAAAATTCAAAATTCTTCTTCTCCCAAACTGGTTGGCAGATTTTCAAATAATTTTGTAGAAATGTTCCTTGGATGGCGACGCTCTATCGGATTCCTTCAAGCCATGTTGATTGGTCGAAAAACATGGCCGCCAGAGGGGGGGCGGGACCATTTTGCCTTATATGGCTAAAGTGAAAACTTAAAAAATCTTCTCCGACGAAAGTGTCAGGCCGATTTTCAAATAATTTTGTGGAATGTTCCTTAAGTGACCCACTATCAGATTCCTTCAAGCCATGTTGATTGGTCAAAAAACATGGCCGCCAGTGGGCGCGGCTATTTTGCCTTGTATGGCTATAGTGAAAACTTAAAAAATCTTCTTCTCCCAAACTGTTTGGCAGATTTTCAAATAATTTTGTAGAAATGCTCCTTGGATGACCCTCTATCAGATTCCTTCAAGCCATGTTGATTGGTCGAATAACATGGCCGCCAGGGGGTGGGGCTATTTTGCCTTATATGGCTATAGTGAAAACTTAAAAAATCTTCTTCTCCGAAAGTGTCAAGCCGATTTTCAAATAATTTTGTAAAAAAGTTCCTTGGATTACCCTCTATCAGATTGCTTCAAGCCATGTTGATTAGTCGAATAACATGGCCGCCAGGGGGCAGGGCTATTTTGCCTTATATGGCTAAAGTGAAAACTTAAAAAATCTTTTTCTCCAAAAGTGTCAAGCCGATTTTCAAATAATTTTGTAGAAATGTTCCTAGGGTGACCCTCTATCAGATTCCTTCAAGCCAAGTTCATTATATAACTAAAGTGAAAAAAAAATCAGGTGAGCGATCCAGGGCCATCATGGCCCTCTTGTTTTAAGTCCTTGTCTGATATTAAGAAAATTGAATAGGAATCTTACTTCAGTGATCCTCTCTACTTGATTTTTTCAAGCTGTATTGATTGGTTACAAAATCAAAGCAACCTCGCGTCATCACAAAAGGGGTAAATTGAACTTTTAGCTACAAATGACAACTCCTACCATTCCACTTGACCAATTTCAACGTTACTTCACAGGAATGTTCCATTGATGGTCCTCTTTCAAAATTGTTCAAAGACTTACATTCTGTGTAGAACTTTTGTTGCTGCGGCATCAGAAATTGAGAAAAATACCCAAACTTTAAAAACCTCTATCTCCATAATCCATTTGTCATATACCAAGATAATTTGGCAGAAATGTTCTTTGAGTGACTGTTCAAGCCATATTGATTTCGTTGACAAACAGGGCAGCAAAGCCACATCAGGAAAGGTGCAAAATGACAAAACTTTATCATTCCATTCTTATTAAAGTTCTTGTTAGATTTTAAGATACAAATAGCTTTTACTGATAAACTATTTCTTTAACTGAGTGTCTACTCCTTGCAGTTTCATTTGAACTCCTGATTGACATCACACCTATGAAAATAATCATGTTAAATAACACTATCCTGCATATAATGCAAATTATCACCCACTAAGAAATTGTGGTTAATGTTTTGCATGCAACTACATTTAGAGTCCATTATTTCAGTAACTTAAATAAGCGGTGGAATAGTCGAGCACGCTTTCCTCCGACAGCTCTTGTTATCACTAATGTACAATATTTTTAGGTCAGTTGAAATTAAGCATCAGCGGAAGTTCAAACAATGGTGACAAAGAAAGGGTGATAACCCCTCCACGAAGCCCTTGATTTGTCTGATTTTCATTTCTTCCTTGAAAAACTTTCAAATTGAAATCTGATATAAGTTATAGGGTAATGAAGATTACATTAAATTGTTACTTTTTAGGTGACACTTGCATTTTTGTTTCTGATAGAACTGTTTATTAAATGTTCTTCTGTAGATGGACATACTGGATATAACTAGCTTTTAAATCAATATGTTTTCAAAATAAGCTCTTAATTCTTTCCTACATACAATAAATCTGCAGCAGACTATTTTATATATGTTTTGGCAAAGAAATTGAAAACTTTATTATACGACCGTTTCTTAAAAACGGTACGTATTATGGTATGGTCATGTCCGTTCGGGTTTTCCGCACTTTTTTCTTACACACTTTGAGCTATTGAGCTGAAATTTTGTATAAGGCTTTGTAGTGATGTGTCACAGATCAAGTTCATATTTCCTGGGATATCGACAATTTTTTAATGTGTTATGCCCCTTTTTAGAATATTGGTTTTCCGCACTTTTTTCCTACATACTTTGAGCTATTGAGCTGAAATTTTGTATATGGCTTTGTAATCATGTGTCACAGATCAAGTGCACATTTCCTCGAATTTCGTAAATTTTTGAATGAGTTATGCCCCTTTTTGGACTTAGAATATTTGTCAATTTCTGCATGAGTTATGCATTTTTCATAGTTTCCCATTATTCTTTAACAACTTATTCCTGAACGACTTTATTAACTTTTTACAAACAAACAATATATCAAAACAAAAAGGAAACTTACAAAGAAGTTCCTGACGGGCGTATTATGTACCGTTTGCGGTACTCTTGTTAAATAATGTTATTGTATGAAGCTGAAAACATTGTGACAGAACATGCATGAGCAATTTCTCCTTTTTCCACAATGTTTTCATTAGTTGTCTGTTGTAGGTACATACATGTGAAAATGCATTTGAGAAACATTTACGTTTTCCATCATGTAGACGGTTTTTGAAGCAGCAGACAACTTTTGAAAACATTTTGGCAAAAGGAGTCATTGCTCATATTCATAATTAGTAATTTCTCCTTTTTTCACAATGTATTCAACTGCAATCAAGAATTGTTCTTTAATTCATATTGAGTTGACTGCTGTAAAGTAGTTGTATATGAAAATGGAATAAATTTTACAACCTTTTTTTTTTTACAGAAGAGTTGCTTACATCGACGTCCAGTAACGGTCAGGACATAGGCAGTCCATCCAGTGTAGCCACTCAACCATTTAGTCCATGCTACCCTAAAGGTAACATACTCTCAGGAATCCCCCTGTTGGCTCTATTAAGTCCAAGTCCTAAAAGACATGTACTGAATCAAAACACTAGTGATAAGGCCATAAATAAGAATAGGTTTGTTTGCCCTAACCTGACCAACCCATAAAAAAGCCCCCGAGTCAAAATCTTTTTTGGTTCAAAATTTGCGATGTTTTTTTAGCTCACCTAAGCACGAAGTGCAAGGTGAGGTTTTGTGATCATCCGGCGTCCGTCGTCGTCGTCGGCGTCTGTTAACAATTTCCTACAAATGACTTCTCCTACTAAACCAATAGACAGATTTCAAAATAACTTCACAGGAATGGTCCTTTGGTGGTCAAAGAAATTAATTCCAAGAAGAACTTTGGTTGCTGCGGCATCAGAAAAGGGGAAAATTGACAAATCTTAAAAAATCTTCTTGTCCAAAAGAACTGTCCCGATTTGAAAATTATTTTGCGCACATGTTCCTTGGGGTACCCTCTACCAAGATTGTTCAAATATTTCCGATCCGTCAAAAAACATGGCCGCTAGGGGGCGGAGCTTATTTTCCTTATATGTGCATTGTCAAAACTTTAAAAATCTTCTTGTCCAAAGGTACTGGCCCGATTTGAAAATTATTTTGCACAAATGTTCCTTGGGGTACCCTCTACCAAGATTGTTCAAATATTTCCGATCCGTTAAAAAACATGGCCGCTAGGGGGCGGAGCTTATTGTCCCCCGCTTTCGCGAAAGCGCGGGGACTATTATTTCTCATTCGTCAGTCCGTCAGTCAGTCCGTCAGTCCGTCAGTCCGTCAGTCCGTCAGTCCGTCACGCTGTCACACTTTCGTTTCCGGGCTATTTCTCTGCAACCGCTTTTTCGAATTTGATGAAATTTCATAGGAAGGATCACCACCAAGTGTAGATGCGCATATCGTGTTTGCGTTCCGGTTGGATTATTTTTCACGGAGTTATGGCCCTTTACCCCTATGTATGACTAAATTCATTTCCGGGCTATTTCTCTGCAACCGCTTTTTGGAATTTGATGAAACTTCATAGGAAGGATCACCACCAAGTGTAGATGCGCATATCGTGTTTGCGTTCCGGTTGGACAATTTTGCACAGAGTTATGGCCCTTTACCCCACCATCAGGCTATGTATGACTAAATTCATTTCCGGGCTATTTCTCTGCAACCGCTTTTTGGAATTTTATGAAACTTCATAGGAAGGATCACCACCAAGTGTAGATGCGCATATCGTGTTTGCGTTCCGGTTGGATTATTTTTCACGGAGTTATGGCCCTTTACTCCACCATCAGGCTATGTATGACTAAATTCATTTCCGGGCTATTTCTCTGCAACCGCTTTTTGGAATTTTATGAAACTTCATAGGAAGGATCACCACCAAGTGTAGATGCGCATATCGTGTTTGCGTTCCGGTTGGATGATTTTTTACGGAGTTATGGCCCTTTACCCCACCATCCGGCTATGTATGACTAAATTCATTTTTCCGGGCTATTTCTCTGCAACCGCTTTTTGGAATTTGATGAAACTTTATAGGAAGGATCACCACCAAGTGTAGATGCGCATATCGTGTTTGCGTTCCGGTTGGATGATTTTTCACGGAGTTTTACCCCACCATCCGGCTATGTATGACTTAATTCATTTCCGGGCTATCTCTCTGCAACCGCCTTTTGGAATTTGATGAAACTTTATAGGAAGGATCACCACCAAGTGTAGATGCGCATATCGTGTTTGCGTTCCGGTTGGATTATTTTTCACGGAGTTATGGCCCTTTACTCCACCATCAGGCTATGTATGACTAAATTCATTTCCGGGCTATTTCTCTGCAACCGCTTTTTGGAATTTTATGAAACTTCATAGGAAGGATCACCACCAAGTGTAGATGCGCATATCGTGTTTGCGTTCCGGTTGGATGATTTTTCACGGAGTTATGGCCCTTACTTCTGAACCGTAATAGGTACTGCTTTCATATTTCACATGTGTATTCCTTGTGACAACCCCTTTCCATCAATACCAATTTTTGTGACCTTGACCCTGGCGGGGGACCATGATTCTCTGAATTTGCTTGTTTTCCTTATATGTGCATTGTCAAAACTTTAAAAATCTTCTTGTCCAAAAGTACTGGCCCGATTTGAAAATTATTTTGCACAAATGTTCCTTGGGGTACCCTCTACCAAGATTGTTCAAATATTTCCGATCCGTTGAAAAACATGGCCACTAGGGGGCGGAGCTTATTTTCCTTATATGTGCATTGTCAAAACTTTAAAAATCTTCTTGTCCAAAAGTACTGGCCCGATTTGAAAATTATTTTGCACAAATGTTCCTTGGGGCACCCTTTACCAAGATTGTTCAAATATTTCCAATCCGTTGAAAAACAGGGCCGCCAGGGGGCGTAGCTAGTTTTCCTTATATGTGCATTGTTAAAACTTTAAAAATCTTCTTGTCCAAAAGTACTGGCCAGATTTAAAAATTATTTTACACAAATGTTCCTTGGAGCACCCTTTACCAAGATTGTTCAAATATTTTTGATCCCGCCAGGGGGGGGGGGAACTTGTTTTCCTTATATGTGCATTGTCAAAACTTTAAAAATCTTCTTGTCCAAAAGTACTGGCCCGATTTGAAAATTATTTTGCACAAATGTTCCTTGGGGCACCCTTTACCAAGATTGTTCAAATATTTCCGATCCGTTGAAAAACAGGGCCGCCAGGGGGCGTAGCTAGTTTTCCTTATATGTGCATTGTTAAAACTTTAAAAATCTTCTTGTCCAAAAGTACTGGCCAGATTTAAAAATTATTTTACACAAATGTTCCTTGGAGCACCCTTTACCAAGATTGTTCAAAAATATTGGCCTAAAAAGAATAAAAACTTTGAAAACTATTGAAGTTCTATTAAATCAGGTGAGCGATATAGGGCCATCATGGCCCTCTTGTTTTTTTTACGTCTCCGTATCCGTCTTCAGTTTGTTGCATAGAATATAAACCTAATCCGATCAGCGCAGCGCTTTATCACATGACAATTTCTGTTATTTTAATTAAAGCCTCCAATTGATACAGATGAAAGCTAGTGGTGTAAATATGGGAAATTCCCATGTCATAGCAAAGGCCACCCATAATTACAAATCAGAAAAGGATTTACGAATTTCTTCAAATTTGATTGGTCAATAAATTTGGAAACTACTAAAAATAACTTTTAATTTTACATGTGATAAAATCGCGGGAATCCCAATTTATAAAATGGCGGATGGCGAAAATATTTTTGCAAGCATGTTTGGAAAATCGCCTCATAAGAGGAATTTAAATCATCCCACGTATCAGTTACAGTGAATTTGTACGCAGGATAGTTTTCTTTGTTTGATTCCGACCAGTTTGACACTGATTGAGAATCTCCAAGCGACGTATTCTTGATTTATTCTTGCGAATTGCCCCAGCCGCTCAAGCCATTATTCGCCAAAAGCGATTTGCAAATTCAGACCGATGCAAATCTCGAGAATTATTTGGCATGTTATCTGAATGATGATGACTTTAAAAAAAATGCTTTGGGAACAATTTTTCAATAAATATGAGGACCAACAAACCCTTCGCAAATTGAAATCCCCGTATAACACCGGTGGGTGGGGTAATGCAACATTTTTTGGAATAACTCCTAATGAATGAATTAGCATGAATATTTCATAAACTTATCAATTCTAAGGCATCTTCTGGTTTATGTTTTTGTTTTATTATAAAAACATGTGTAATTGATTGCAGGTTATTTCAGTAAACATTAATATTGTTACAATTTGAAAATAATAAATGATGGTAATTCTATATTGAACAAAAAACATATAGAGTTTGTACAGGGACGTAGATATGTCCCTGGTTTGTACACTTATTCAATATTCAACATTGAAATAATGTCATATATGAACATACCATTCTACAAGTAAATTTGAATAAAATATTCAAACAATATAGCACTGTAAGGCTTAAAAGGTTACAAAAAAAACCTATTGTGATAGTATCGCAATAGTTTCTATTCTAGACTATTGTAATACTATCGCAAAATGAATTTACTATTGTGATAGCTCTTTTGGCCTAAACAGTCGCCTCTTATTCTAGTCAAACGTCAGATTTACTAGTCAAATTTAAAAAGTCAGAGTGACAGTTATGCAGTTAGCAATACAAGTATTTTGAATCTTTATACAGGACTTACAGGGCATTCAATTTCCCCATATTGTGTAATTTTGATTTCAATATGTCAGAGTTTATTGCAGTATTATGTTTCAAGTCAAATTTAAAAATGTTACAGTTTATTCAGAAGTTCTGACAGTTAAAATGTTTGTCTGTAATTACAATGTAAACATTGAGAAAAAAAGTGGTCTGACATTGAAGTGGAAGACTGAACAAATTGTTATTGGAAAAGATCTTGGCACATAATTATATGTATGTGTCTGACAATTACCAAACTTTAATAGTCTTTCATTTTTATACGACCGTTTCTTAAAAACGGTAC
>JASEVX010000007.1:20392558-20492990 GCA_031761405.1 Serripes groenlandicus | reverse complement strand
AATAATAAAAAAGGGAGGTACGTAAATGAAAAACCATGTCACTTCAAAACCAGATAAGCCTTTTTTGTCAACCCGTCAGAACACGGCTCCGTTACGAACACCCTATCCCTATCCCTACTTTCTCATTGCACTTATTGTCAAGTTAGTCTCAACATACGCACATCCCAATCCTTTCATTACATCTCATTCAACAGCCTCGGTAGAGAAGTGGTAGAGCGTTCGGCTCAACTACGGGAGGTCAAGGGTTCGATCCCCGGCCGGGTCATACCTAACTCTTCAAAAATGGTAGAAATGGCTGCCCTCCTCTGAGCTCAGGGTTGCGGGGTTGGCATAACGACAGACTGGCTGCTGTCAGGATAAATGGACTAGTGGAACTGGTAACTTACCCAGGAAACGCCGTGATATAACTGAAAACAATTTGTTGAAAAAGCGTTAAACACCAAACAATCAATCAACATACCATGCATATAAACATGCACAAACATGTGTGTCACTCAGCCGTGGATACACTTGTTATTTTGTCCGCTAATGTTATCGTACAGTCAACGTGTGCCTTTAATCACGGAATAGCTGGTATAGAAGCGTGAATGTAAATCTCTATATATAATCAGATCGATAGCTGTACCCTACCCAGCTTCAGACAAGTCACAACTCACAATGGTTCGTGTCACCAATGGATACTGGTAGTTTTGGAGCCATCTTTACCATAGTTTATCGTTGGTTACAGACACAAACTCACTTTATTTCTTGTCACAAAGGAATGAAGGTAGTTTGAGTCATAAACTTACTATATTTCTTGTCACAAAGGGATGAATGTAGATGCAGACCCAAACTCACTATATTTCTTGTCACAAAGGGATAAAACGTCTTTGAGTCCCAAACTCACTATATTTCTTGTCACAAAGGGATGAACGTAGATTCAGACCCAAACTCACTATATTTCTTGTCACCGAGGGATACAACTTGTTTGAGTCCCAAACTCACTATATTTCTTGTCACAAAGGGATGAACGTAGATTCAGACCCAAACTCACTATATTTCTTGTCACACAGGGATACAACTTGTTTGATTCCCAAACTCACTATATTTCTTGTCACAACGGGATAAAGGTAGATTCAGACCCAAACTCACTATATTTCTTGACACAAAGGGATAAAACTTGTTTGAGTCCCAAACTCACTATAATTATTGTCACAAAGGGATGGACGTAGATTCAGACCCAAACTCACTATATTTCTTGTCACAAAGGGATAAAACATCTTTGAGTCCCAAACTCACTATATTTTTAGTCACAAAGGGATAAAGGTAGATTCAAACCCAAACTCACTATATTTCTTGTCACAAAGGGATGAAGGTAGATTCAGACCCAAACTCACTATGTTTCTTGTCACAAAGGGATGAACGCAGATTCAGACCCAAACTCACTATATTTCTTGTCAAAAAGGGATACAACTTGTTTGAGTCCCAAACTCACTATATTTCTTGTCACAAAGGGATAAAGGTAGATTCAGACCCAAACTCACTATATTTCTTGACACAAAGGGATAAAACTTGTTTGATTCCCAAACTCACTATAATTATTGTCACAAAGGGATGAAGGTAGATTCAGACCCAAACTCACTATATTTCTTGCCACAAAGGGATACAACTTGTTTGAGTCCCAAACTCACTATATTTTTAGTCACAAAGGGATAAAGGTAGATTCAGACCCAAACTCACTATATTTCTTGTCACAAAGGGATGAAGGTAGATTCAGACCCAAACTCACTATGTTTCTTGTCACAAAGGGATGAACGCAGATTCAGTCCCAAACTCACTTTATTTCTTATCACAAAGGGATAAAGGTAGATTCAGACCCCAACTCACTATATTTCTTGTCACAAAGGGATACAACTTGTTTGAGTCCCAAACTCACTATATTTCTTGTCACAAAGGGATAAAGGTAGATTCAGACCCAAACTCACTATATTTCTTGACACAAAGGGATAAAACTTGTTTGATTCCCAAACTCACTATAATTATTGTCACAAAGGGATGAAGGTAGATTCAGACCCAAACTCACTATATTTCTTGCCACAAAGGGATACAACTTGTTTGAGTCCCAAACTCACTATATTTCTTGTCACAAAGGGATAAAACTTCTTTGAGTCATAAACTCACTATACTTCTTGTCACAAAGGGATGAACGTGGATTCAGACCCAAACTCACTATATTTCTTGTCACAAAGGGATGAACGTAGATTCAGTCACAAACTCACTATATTTCATGTCACCGAGGGATAAAGCTTGTTTGAGTCCCAAACTCACTATAATTATTGTCACCTACATGTAATTGTGCGAAGCACCGAAAGCGTTTGCTTTCTTTCAGAAGCTTTTTTTTTATTAACTTTCATTAACAAATCGCTTTCTTTGAGGTAGCGGAATCGTCCCTGTTCACCAGAGTCGTCCCAAGAGTAGATATATGCCCTAGCTGTATATTACGAAAAACTATCTACCTTAAAAAAGGTGTCGAGTCACAATCGTGTTGAAATGTTTGGTTATTTTACAGCAATGTGCTGTTATTTTACACCAATGGTCTGTTATAGTACCAGCAACGTTATCAAACTTATAATGATTTTCTCGCCGGTTTGGAGTCAGAGAGTGCTTACAGTTTTGATTGAAAATAATAATATTTCAAATATAACTCGAAGGTCAAGACAAAGTATCATAATACAGTGTTGATTCATTTCCAGTTCCACTTGAATTTATATAGACTTTAAAAGGAATGCGCGAATATATTTCCTGAGTAACATATCATGCTTCGTACATATCGCGGGCTTGGCGTGAAACAGTTGTAACTAAAAACCTATTTTAAAAACCCTGATTTAGGGGCAATTTTGACCCGTTTGTAAACATTGCAAATGTAGGTGCCATTGGTCAGAACGAGCAATGGCACCTAAATTGCCATTGTTTACCAAGAAAACTGATTTAAGGCTTAATAAGACATTATGGCGTGGTGATTTACCTTGGTAAAAAATTACCAATTTTAGTTACAACCGTTTCACGCCAAGCCCTCGATATAATCATTTATATATATATTATATATATATATTATTATGCAAAAAAAATGTACAATTCATCAGCATACATGTATGAATGCATTTGACAATATAACCATTATAAATACCTTGGGCATATTTTATGGATAAAGAAAGGACTGGATGAGTCTTTTAGATAACGTGTGGATAAATGTTCTTATTGAAGCTACATGCTTTGTATATATAACTATTCTTAATACCTTGGGCATATAGCCCATTTAACCCTTTCCCTCATATTGACGCTTTCTGACGCCTCTGAAGCAGACGACTTTTTGAAAACATAGTGACAAAAGAAGAAATTGCTCAAAACGAGCAATTTCTCCTTTTGCCACAATGTTTTCCACTTTTAGTCATAGGTTATCCATTCAATTACAGAGATTTTCTATTTTTTTACAAAATATGTTTAAAGTCGTCTGCTGCAGAATTGTCGTATGGGGGAAAGGGTTAAAAGCAGTATGCAAACCTTCATTCGTTACCCTGAACCGTTTTTATAACGACGGACTTGTTTAAGGATCCATTGAACTTCGAGTTACCGATGTTTAACCAATTCCCCACTAGAAGACACATTTTTGACACATCTGCAGTAGACGCCATTGGAAGCCAGTGTGGCAAAAGGACAACATGCACATGATGAGAAAAATCTCCTGTTGTCATATTGTTTTCAACTCGCTTTACGAATTATAATTCCAGTTGTAGATATTTTCTATTAATTTCCCTAGATGTTTCCAAGTCAACTAATGTTAATTTGATATCATTGGGAGAAAAAGGTTAATTTTACACGTTCTCGCATGGTTTTGAGGGGTTTTAATTTATGGTATTTTACGCCGTGTTCAAATTTATTTCAGTTATATCACGGCGACAGTTCACATATTCATGGTCCCTGGGTAAACCAACCAGTACTAGGCTAAAACATGTGCCTTGCCCAATGGCACTCCACCATGACCGCCCCGACTGAAGATTAGCAGGATAAACCACTCCGCCACGGCGGATTCCTTTTTCTTTTTTAAATCTTTATTTCCTCCAATTAAGAAGATTACATTTATAATACAACAAAACAGAAACACAATTTGCTACAACTAAAACTACATGAAAAAAAAAATTAATAATCAAAAACACAAAAGAAGAAGAAGGAAATAGATAGTTACAAGAGCGCGTACCTCCAAAGTGCATAAGCCATTTAACTGTATATATAACCACCTGTCTTACCAGAAGAATAAAATAGAAGGCTGCCACTGGCAGGAGAAAGAATGTACATGAAGTCCCCATGATAGAGCACTTAAACGAAACGAAATAAAAAGCGTTCACTGAGGAAAAGGATGGTTAATGCACATTAGAGACATGCACTCATGCAGCCATCTGAGCACACTTAGAGTGATAAAAGTGCATATATGCGTTTAGCACAACTAATTTTTCCTTTCCCACATACAATACATAATCATTAAAATGCATCTGCATGCGGGAAAGGCTTAATCTTGTGTGATAGTTATTAAGATTGAAAGGCTTGTCCGAATCGTTGTTGTTAGCGTTTGCCATCCTTTTTGAAATATATAGTCACGAAATCGTTAGTTGGAATCCAGCCATGACAAACACATTTTACGTTGATTGACACACAGTCTATGCGAATAATGTCAGTTATGAGTACATGAACGGTGCTTTGTGAGAATCAACATTGATGTAACTATATTACACGTGGTGAAAAAAGAACTTTTTTGCGCATTCATGCTTTGGATTTTAATTGAAAATGCTTTTGTTTAAACATATTTTATTACCAAAATAACATATAGTATTTACAAACATACATATTTGTATATACATGTAGTTTAATATTTATATAAAGGCAAAAGGGTCTGGCCACAAGTTCTCTCAACTTAGGAAAGGCCATTCCCTAATCATTTAAATTACACATTTGTAATGTCTTTTTTATTACAATAATTGTATATGATTTAGCTATTATGTTTTTGAAGACATATATTCCGTTCCAGTTTTGAAAATTTTTACACGAAAATGTTCAAAATAATTTATTGGTAAGTAAATGAAAAAGAAAGAAAAAAACAAAAACAAGAAAAACAACAGACAGATATTTACAAATAGAACAAGATAATAATCTGGGAAAGAAATGCTTAACGGACATTTCTTGATACCTTATATTTCTAATTGGTGAACTTTGCAGAACACGATCAGACTGCGCGGATGCGCTGGCTTGTCTGGATCTACACTGCTAAATATTGCCTTACGGTTTGATTTCGCAGAGCGCCGCTTATATGTGGAAAGCTGCTTTGGAAGAAAGGTGTATGAAAAGGTCCCTTTTCGCCATGAGCGACTCATAAAAGTGAATCGGTCTGTATCATGTTAACGGAATTATCATTTACCATCCCCGAAGACAGTTTTTCAATAGCCGCCAAACAAAAGACTATGATCTACAGAAAATTGAGGATAAGTTGATTGTCTCCATCGATTGAATTGTGGGAAATGAACATTCGCAATTGACAACTTCCGGGAACTTGACGACAACGAGTCGACTATTTCCGGAACATGTGGGATGTTAAATAGTTACGTATTTTAAATCTGTAATTGTTTTATTTGTAGTTGCCTGTGGACTTGCATTAACCTATTACCTTATATTGGGTTTGTTCACGCATCGGTTCTTAAAACGGTTGATTTAACTCTTTCAGCGCCAAAGGCAATATTGAGGTTTTTGCCAACAATGCAGATTCAGGTGAGTCAGCTCGTAACGAGCTGTCTCACCTGAAATCAGCCTTGTTTGCCTTTTAGTTACCAAAATAGTCCAAAACTTTCATAAATTGAGAAATGGACACACCCGATTGTGTACATGGAAGAGTCTACTTTGAACAATTCGGCGCTGAAAGAGTTAAAAAGAAAATATTTATAAATGAAAGTAATAATAATTCAAAGAATACAAGAGATCGAAGATAAAAGAAAAATGGCTCATTTCAAGCAATGTCTCCTTTTCTCTCACCATTATAAGGAGTGTATGTTGCAGATACATATGATGTCGTCTGATACATATGATGTCGTCTGGTTCAGAGAAAGTGTTCCAAGT
Organism: Serripes groenlandicus; assembly: GCA_031761405.1. Taxonomy (NCBI): domain Eukaryota; kingdom Metazoa; phylum Mollusca; class Bivalvia; order Cardiida; family Cardiidae; genus Serripes; species Serripes groenlandicus. The sequence goes on along the minus strand of JASEVX010000007.1, from coordinate 20,486,852 downwards.
TTGCTGACTCTTTTTTTTAAATTTCACTATTCCTTTTCCATATACTAAAGATTGTTGACGCATCTGCAGCAAAAAACCTTTGACATTATGACAAAAGGATAATTTGCTCATAGTACTTGAAGTCGCCTTTCTTCACAAGTTAATTTTCAGCCCAATAAAATAATTGTACACGTGTACATTTGTCAAGATTTTTCCATTTTTTTGTCTAGATGATTTCAAATTCTACCTCAGATTTGGTGTTTGCGAATGGTTTAAACAGAAATAGATACTAAACGAATTCATACTTGTATTGTATCTCCTCTTGTAACAGTTTTAGATATGCAGACCGTAGTTAGAGTGAAATACTATGGAGGCATATAACTGCCACAACATAACAGATAATTTTCATGAAAACTTTCGTGAAATAATGGATGTTTTCACGTTATTTGTAATATTTTTTTATTTATCATGAAGTCCTGATAAATAACGTAACGCCAACAATTTCCTCTTAGTGGTTTAAACTGCAAACACTTAATAAATGATAAAAGAAACTTTTCAGGATTTTGTTTTTTTTGTTTCGTTAAAATTGTTACCCTCATTTTCCATGAAAACTTTCCCCATAGTTGTTTTATCTATGCGGAATACCTTTGTCGCCTTCAGCCTCCGATGGGGGTGTAGATAGGTATCTAATTTGGGCTTTCTCAAGAAAAAAAAGTGTTATGAAAGTGTCCAAGTATGATGATCTTTTTAGATGCTCAAAGGGTTTAAAAACAAAGAGGATTATCGTGAACATGAGCATTTAGTCAGTTATTAAGTGGTGGCAGTTACCTTACTTATTTGGAATTCATGATAAAGTGGTGGCAGTTATATGCCACCATAAAAAAACGTCTTCTTTATGTAATACATTATCTAGACTGTAATGAACTCTTTTAGTAAAACTGTCATCAAAGTGATGATAAAAGTAGACGGTTCGCCGTTGAAAACTGTGTTTTACCCTTTCCCATATATACAAGCATTTGACGCATCTGCAACAGTCATTAGTTTGTAAAATTGTCTCAAACGGAGAAATTGTTATAAATTTCCAACCCTTTTCAAAAATATATATATATTTCTTTTATTGATATTTTACTGAGTCTTCTGCTACAGATTTGTTTATGTTGTATGTGTAAGTTTGGACAATTTACTTATCTTTCCACAGCCTAAAGTAATCTGTATTCAACCACGTGTACTATTCTCTAAGTGAGGGCAGTGCTATTTGATTAGAAACACTGTCAATTATAACTCATGTTATAACTGCTGATGTTCTGCCTGCATCTGTCACACCGTCATTACACAGAGAAAAGCACTACGACCATCAGTGTTCAATATCTTAAATTATTACAAGGAGAATTTTGATGCAAACCTTCAAAGACGCCGCGCATGATTTTGAAGCATGACTTAAAGGAAGCAGATGCAGTTCAGTACATTTAAATAACCTGTGCAAGCAGACAGGATGTAAATATTTCGAACAAGAAGGCCAAATGTCCCTTTATTTTAAACAAGAAGGCCAAGAAGTGCCTATATTGCTCACCTGGCTACCATGGCCTATATAAAAAGGTTACCAAGAGCAGAAAGGGTCAATATTGACGTAGGGATTAAACTTTTATATGCTACGATCTATGTGATATTCAGCATGTGAAGTTTAGTCGTGAAATGACAAGTTTAGTCCTGAAACCATTTGGTTTACGGTTTGCTTAACATTCACTGCAACTATAATGTGTCATACAAGCTGAATTTTCTCAAGTGGTTTTTTTTACCAATAAACTGTTTTAAATCCTCTTACTAGATACATTAGATAAAAAACAAACATACGTGCTTAAATATTAACATATATTAAGGTTTATTGCCTGTAGTTATAAGTTAAGTGTGACACAAGCTTTGGTAGGAGAAGGGGAAGTCTATTCTCTTTCAATTTAGCAGAAGTATGATAGCAAAAACGGGAGTATATAAACAAAAAATACGAAGTAATCAAAAAAAAGAAAGAAGATATTTATGATCAAGATTGAGCATTATGTAAGTTCACATGTATAGTCAACATATAGCAAGAAGTATTAAGTCTATTTTGTTTGTTTGTAAATGTCACTATAATCGTCTTGACCATGCCAGTAGAAAACTGAAAAATAAACAAAAGAAAATGGTTAAGTCAGTTCCCAAAGAGCAAAGAGCGAAAACCAGCTGGTACGAATCTTTCATCTCGAACGAAACATGAAAAACCGGGTACGAATCTAATGAATTTAGAAATCGTATGAAATCGTGAAAACAGCGAAGTATTCATAACGGAAGGAAGCAGAGACAACTTAATTACTCTATGGGAACCGATGACACCTTGTTGTCTATTCAATAAGAATGACCAAAATCGCCAAGCGATGACATGCTGCATTTACAAATAGAACGAGTCACGTTACGGCCATGCCTATTGCATAGTTGGGTTAACGTTGTTTTTACAGTTTCTAGAATGAGAATGTAATATGTAGTTATTAAAATGAATCATCATTGATTTTTTAAAGATTACTAATTTGTTTAAAAATCTCAATATTGTAAATAGGCAAAAACATCGCCAGAAACTTTTTTCTGAGCTTTGATGAATCGGGTCGTAACCCAAACTATAAAAAAAGCGTAGCCTAGGAAGTTAGGAGAAAGTTATTAAATACCCATTAGATGTGTCTACAGTTTTGTTATAACGGTAGAAGACATGCCTATTTTGTATCTTTTTGTGTCTTAAATCATTTTATACAATTAATTGATCCATAAAATTGTTTTTTTTTCAAACAAACAACAGATTTTTTTAAACAATAATCCCTTTTCGATTACGTCACCCCATGGTACAAAATTAAAACCTATCTCATACTGACGCCGCGCTTCCACGCGTCGTCAATAACAATAAGTTAGCCGTCCCGCGAGAATTGATTGATTGGGGTTTAACGCCGTTTTTAACAATTTCTCAGTTATATCACGGCGGCCAGTTCACCAACTCATGCATTTCCTGGTTTTCTCACACCAGTACTTCACACAACAACCTTTCCAAGCAACTGGCTGCTTTTTACACATAGACTTAACCCATTTGGTGGAAGACGAGTGACGCATGTCGCATTGACTTTTGTCAATCGTCAGAAAGAATGTTGGCCGAGCCGGGATTCGAACTCACAACCCCTGGATCCCGCGAGAAAACCAACACTGTGGACTCTGCGTAAAGTATCGACCCGGATCGCATTAAGCATGCCGTGCAGGCTAACCCGGACAGACACCTTTCGCCTCCTATGGATGTTATGTTTCAGGGGTCATTACTCTATGCCCCTGAGACGGAATGTGTCGGCCCGAATTAGCCTGCGCTAATTGCGCAGGCTGATCTGGGTCGATACGCAGAGACCATACTTTTGGTTTTCTCGTGGGACGGCTCAAATGTTCTATGAAGAATCTTTCCATAATAGAGGGAATGCGCTTTATAAATCACTCAATGTCCGTAAAGTTGAACGGCATAATTGTTCGTACCTATTGTGTCGGATAGTCTGTGTGCATGCTTTATATTTATAATACTTCAATGTGTTGCATAGTTTAGTGTCATCATTATTGAAAGGACCAGTCTTTTGAGACTAATCTTACCCCTGAGCATTATTACTTTCCGATGTATAAACTCATTGTCTTTCTAGCCATTGTCATACTGCTGTTAAACTAGCTGACGGCACAACAATCGGCAAAATCAGAACGGAATTCACTATCCACATTGATTCGATTCTTCAGTTTCCTGCTCCTTAATCGGATGCCTTTACCACGTGACCGGTTCATGGCGTCCAGCCAATAAGCGCCTTAATGACATTCGACGTTGACATGAGTTAAAGTTAAATTGGAATCATTTTATTGGGACTAATCTTCTAGTTGTTCGCGGAAGATTAACTAAGGTAAACACAACATATACGCGGACGGTGAAGACTAGGTTAAGATTGTGAGGGTGCAGGGACTCGCACGAGTCTGCACTGTACGTAGATGTATGAATACCTTAAATCGTTAGACGTGTCTGATATGTATATAAACGGTGCTCAATGAAAACCAATATACACGTAATAACTACACCGTCCCCAAGGATCAACATGGATACTGCCTTACAGATGTGTCTTAAAACTTTCTATGACCAATCATCATGGAAGCGCCGGCTGAAATGGATCTACTATGGTTTACAGTTGGTTTTCACAGACGTGTTTCGTCGCACATCGACACATACAACAAGCCATGGATAATCGGACTAAACCGTGCCAGCTTCATCCTTGTAATCGACCACGGAAGGTCCAAATTATTCTTATTCTTTACCCATATAAAACAAATCTGCAGCCAACGACTAGGTTATAGATGGTTAGATATATGAAAAAGTAAGTTACATTCTTTTCACATACAATAAGCGTTTTGTTGAAGACAAGTATAGTTATGTTATGTGTAGTCAGAGCTGCGATTCGCGAGACGGTCAACTTTGTCGTGACAGTGTACTCATAAAGCCCGACAACACTATGACCTACCCCTTCGACACCTGAATTATAACAATTCGTCTCTGCTCTAAACAATTTTTATTTTACTCAATAACACAGAGGAAAGTATTATTGCAGACAAACAGATTGATCACTGATAGTATTCCATCTAGTTGTAAGTCCATTTTAGAAAACGTATTCTAGTGCCTAGGCATGTGTATGATTGAACAAAACAATAACAATAACTACCAGTATAACAATAAAGTATTTTACAAAAAATGACTAAAGCTAGACAGGCGATACGATGTTGACAGGCAATTTGTGTATACAGACATTTCTCCGGAGAGTTTTAACCGTTCTACATGTTATATGACTCCGTTTAGTGGAAAACGTACAATGGTGGTGGTTTGGTGTTTAACGCCGCTTTCAACAATTGTTCAGTTATATCACGGCGTTTTCTGGGTAAGTTAACAGTACTGCTGGGCTATTAATCCTGAAACCAGTCAGCCGCTATGCTAGCCCCGAAACCATTAACGCCAAGGAAGGTAGCCATTACTACCATTTTAAAAGTCTTTGGTATGGCCTGGTCGGAGATCGAACCCATGACATTCCGCCCCCGAGGCGGGCTCTCTACCACTCCTATAGTAGACTTTTCCATGTTAAAAATTGGGTAACTCTATTTGTTATGCAATGATAGATTCGAAATGTTTTGATAACTAACTGCCGAACAAAGCTGATTTCAGGTGAGACGGCTCGTTACTCGTTATTCACCTTAACTCTTTCAGTGCCGAATTGTTTAAAGTAGACTCTTCCATGTTCAAAATCGGGTGTTCTCATTTCTCAATTTATGACTAATTTGGTAACTAAAAGGCAAACAAAGCTGATTTCAGGTGAGACAGCTCGTTACGAGCTGACTCACCTGAATCTGCATCGTTTGCAAAAACCTCAATATTGCCTGTGGCGCTGAAAGAGTTAATATGCTTGCAAAAACCTCAGTGTTGCCATTTTTGTCGGGGGGGGGGGGGGGGCTTTTAAGCGTCACCCACTCAACTAGAGGTCAAGAACTTGTCCTTTCAAGGACAACAAATAACATCGCGTCTATCGGTGCTATACATCGGGCACGTAAAAGAACAAAGGTGTCTTTTCGGAAAGAGCTAGGGTATCGAACCTGAACTCCCTTGTATCTGACTTTGTCTGCTCTCCAAATAGCTAATTCTGCACGGCGAGGGTAAATAAACACAAACAAGTTATCAAGGCTTAGATGCTAATTGTTCATGTTAAGCTACTATGTAAGCTTAACGTCCGGAATTCTGGTCTGTGCAATTGCGTGGGTGACTAGACAATTACCTGTTCAGAAGTGACTAATGGGATACGATTTTAGACGGTTTTAGGCATTTGGAGTCTTCTTGTAAACCCTTTTTCTATTGGTTCGCTCATAGTCATGCCGATACATATGTATTTCTGTATTTTATGCATGGCTCGCACACAACACTCTAGGTTCTCCGGGTTGAACTCGTTAGAAACAATTGTACTGTACGCTCCATCTTGAATGTGTTACTGTCGGACGACAGGGGCGTAGCTTTGCAATAATCAATGTGTAAGCCGTCTCGTGAGAAAATCAACATTGCGTAAAGTATCGACCCGGATCAGCCTAAGCATGCCACACAGGCCTACCCGGATAGACACCTTTCGCCTCCTGTGGATGTTCTATTTCAGGAATAACTACTCTACATCTATCCCCCCTAAGACGGAATGTGTTGGCGGGATCACTCTGCGCGGACAGCGCAGGCTGATCTGGTCGATACATTACGCAGATGTCTATCGCCGCAGCTGCATTTTGGGGCATTTTGAGAAAAACATGTGTAAGCACGTGCCTACAGTGCCTAAAGGGAGCTACGCCTCTGGACGAGATTATTTTTTATTTGAGTCCGACTGAATGTTCTTTTAGATTTTAAGAATAGCTTATTTTAAAAACACAGCGCGATAAAACTTTCTTCCTCGTTAAAGTTTACATTAAACATACTGTATATGTTTGAACGTTTAGACTCGGTGTCTACTTTCCCACCACTATACAATCATTACGAGCCTATAAACAATTACATTTGACTGGGAAACAACTTGTGGGACGCGCATATGTTACGGTGTCTGTAGTAGATACAATGCCGAGTGGATTGACATTCAGTAAGTGAATATAAAACCACAATTGGTTGGATAATAACGCAGTCACGTGATAAATATGTAGTCATTGGAAGACATTAAATGGTCTGCGATTTTTTATTTATGTGTTGCATCTCGCCGTGGGTGGTCCGACACTATTTCCAGCTGGGCGACGGACGGTTACATAATATCAATTAATGTACATGTACGTGTTGTATGTATCACATGTATCTCACATTGAGCTCCATATTGTAACTATTTTATCGTTACTGCTGTTTTGTGTTTGAGACACAATCGACACTTAACATTACCAACTGAATTTTATACACCACAATTAAATCATCAAACTGTAGAAGTTAATTATTTAACAATTCAATTCAATTCAATTCAATCCTTTATTGGCAAATATCGACAAAATTTGTCTTTGGCCATTTACAAATCGGAAGAATATGGCTTAGACAAAAAAAAAAAAAATACATATACAACTAAACAATATATCAAATAAATAGTATTTAGTATATCAAATGAAAAAGGTACACAATAAAATATGTTAGGGAACTAACTTTCTTACGTCATCGCGAATAGCATAACATTCAGAAATATATCTACATAGATTAATTAATACTTTCTGCTTAGAACTAGACAGTAATTTAATAAATTTACTTATGTTGGGCCATTGCATATAACCAAGATGTTTTTGTCTGATAACTGAATATTGTGGACAACACAACAGAAAATGATATTCATTTTCGATCAAGTTGGAAGAGCAAACTTTACAATGCCTCTGTTCTCTTGGAATACCATTAAAACGACCAGATTCAATTTCTAACTTATGTGAGCTTAATCTAAAACGAGCAAATACTTTAAGCCATTTGTTATTCGAAATAATATCCAGATAACTTTCATAAGAGAATTCTTTTTTGAACTTAGAATATAATTCTAACTTTGGCGAGTTATTAATTGACATATGCCAACTTTAAATAAATTGATCATATATTCTTCTTTTAAAGATTGTAAAATAATTACAGTTTCTATCAAAATTTAATCTAATATGTGTAAGGCCCAGATGATCAATTATTGAATTAATCTTCTTTGCCCAACAATTAGTATTAATTGTATTACATTGATCCCAATATGAGTCATATAAGGGAGAGTTTATGTTCGACATTATCTTGCACCAAAACTTCAAAGAACGCTGTTTACAGATAACAGATAGAGGCAGTCTTCCAAATTCACCGTAAACTGCGTTATTTGGCGTTTGTTTTTTAACACCTAGTAGATATCTCAGAAAACGTAAATGCAAATTATCAATATCTTTGAAAGTGTAGACACCCCAGACGTCTGCACCATATAATAAAATAGGAACAACCATGGCATCGAACAGAGAAATCTTCGTTTTAATATCTAATGGATTTTTATCAAATATCTTTAACAAATTGCCATAAGCTCTTAAAGCTTGTCCTTGTAATGCTTTTATTGCTAAATTAAACGTGCCTGTGTAATTGAAGACAATGCCTAGATATGTAAAACTGTCCACAATTTCGATTAATTTTCCATTAATATGAAACAATTGATCTTTGGGTGATCTTCTCTTTTCAAAAACACATATTTTAGTCTTATCTATGTTAATTTCAAGACTCCATTTACAAAAATAATCGTATATGCAGTCAATCTGTGCTTGAAGACTTACGGGATCAGTTGTAAATAAAACAATATCATCTGCAAATAAAATAAGGTACTTTGACAACAGTTGTATATCAGAATCGGTTAGTGCATTTAAATCAATGTTTTCAATTATATCATTTATGAAAAGCAAAAATAATAGAGGGGAAAGAGGCTCACCTTGCTTCAAACCAATTGTAACATTGAAACAATCAGATAAATTAGAACTATTTGTTAATTTGACACATGCCTGGACCTCTGCATACATCGATTTAATCATTTTTGTCACATGCAGACGCACGTGGACGCATCTGTAGCACACGACTTTTGAAAACACTATGTTTAAAAGGAGAAATATATCATTTTAAGCATTTCCCCATTTGTAATTTTTGTTCAACTCTATTCAATAATAATTGTTTCCATTTATAGTGAGTTTGCATTTAATTATTTAGATATTTTCAAATTCGATTGCTTCAGATGTGTTGAAAGTGAGAAGCTGTTTAACCCTTTCCCTCATACAACAATTCTGCAGCAGACGACTTTGAACGTGTTTTGTCAAAACATAGAAAATCTCCATAATTGAATGGATAACCTATGACGAAAAGTGGAAAACATTGTGGCAAAAGGAGAAATTGCACGTTTTGGAAAGGGTTAATATATAAAATGACATTTGATATTAAACGAATCGTCATAAACTTAGTAATGCATGCGTTCTTGGAATGTTGTACATAATCATATGGACTATCTTCACAAAGCAGACGACATTAGGAGTGGACAATATAACAGTTGGTTTCGCAATCGATATGGAATAAAATACGTTTAACACTTCACGACATACAGACTATTGTTGACGTCCATACAGCAGATGACTTTTGAAAACATGCTGACAAAAAGAGAATGTTTCGTATTGAGCAATCTCACCTTTTGCCACAATGTTTTCAACTCATTCTTTTCAATACTAATACTTTCATTTAAAGAGTTTTCATAGTTTGCCTTTCTGAATGATATACAATTAGATGATTTCAAAGTCGTCTGCTTCAAATTGGTTGTAATTGAGACAGTGTTAAGGCCAGAAACATACGAGCTAGGTTATTGGTTTGATGTCTTTTATTTCAACCTCAAATAGCTAGCAGGCTGCCGTTAAATGTTTCAATTAATCCCGCTAATTCCTTTGCATCTATATAATTACGGCCACTGTCTAACAAAACGACATGTTGATGGCATGCAGAAAAATCTAAATGAGGAGCAGCAAAAGTATTGCTATAATGTATTCTGTATAAGTAGATATGTCCGTGTTTCATAAAATTGGCGACTCAATTATTCTTCACTTAGCAGTATTGTATGCACAAAAACCTACTTCGCTTTTTCGAAATAACATCTGATTTCATGGAAAGCATTCGAACATATTTGTTGTCTTCAGCGTCCATTGTACGCAGGGCAGGTTGCCTATTTATAACTGGTTCCTCCTATAGCTTAAAATATGACTGTTTTTTCTTTTTCTAACGCCAATATTTCCACGTCGCTAACTTTACCACTCACACGGCGGGTCACTAGGATTTACACTGTTTGGCAGTTTTATGAATAACTACCACTCCACTTCTTCATGCAGGGGATGACGGAAACACTGCATTCAGATCTGCTTTTGTCATAGCACTTGAAAGTATCACATGTTTTTTTCCGGTACATTTCACAAGTATCTGGGTTTGCGATGATTGAATTTCCCCCACCCCCGGCATCGAGGGCATCAAAGGCATTTCTACCCTGATATTCGGGGCTTTGATTGTGATAAGTCGTTTATTTTTTATCTTATGTTTGAGCTCTGCCGCACGAAACCGACCATCGGAGCTGTTCAACCCTCATTTGTTACCACACACAACACATGTGTAGCAGTCGACTTAAGAAAATCCTCATAAATGACAGTTTAGTTAATAAATAATGTTGAACAATGAGCAATTGCTCGATTTGAACAATTTCTCCTATTTTCGGAAGGATTTGAAAATGTCATCTACTGCAGAGGCGTCAAAAGTGTAAATATGTTGAAAAGGGGGTACAACGTGCAATTATGATAAAAGTAAACTATTGTACAAAATGTTATTGTTCATAACCTTTAAACTCTTTCCCTGCCAAAGGCTAATAAGGGCTAACAAATGATTTTGCAATCAATGCATATTTAGGTGAGACAGCTCGTAACGGGATGTCTTTCCTGATATATGCACTGTTTGCCACTTAGACATTTAATTCTACCAAATTTCCTGTTGGACGAAAACTGGAGTGGTCCAATTTTCAACAAAGAAGAGTCGACTTTGTAATATTCGGCAGTGGAAGAGTTAAACGGTTATCAGAATGAATATACGACTAGATCACGAATGGGGACGATCACGAACAGATACGAAGATACAACCAATACGCAGAGCACCAGTCTAGATCACGAACGGGGAAGATCACGAACAAATACGAAAATACAACCAATACGCAGTGCACCAGTCTAGATAACGAACGGGGAAGATCTCTAGCAGATAAGAAGATACAATCAATACGCAGAGCACCAGTCTAGATCACGAACGGGGAAGATCACGAACAAATACGAAAATACAACTAATACGCAGTGCACCAGTCTAGATAACGAACGGGGAAGATCACTAGCAGATAAGAAGATACAATCAATACGCAGAGCACCAGTCTAGACAACGAACTGGGAAGATCACGAACAGATACGAAAATACAATCAATACGCAGTGCACCAGTCTATATCACGAACAGGAAAGATCACGAACAGATACGAAAATACAAACAATACGCAGAGCACCAGTCTAGATCACGAATGGGGAAGATCTCGAACATATACGAAGATACAACCAATACGCAGTGCACCAGTCTAGATAACGAACAGGGAAGATCTCGAACAGATACGAAAATACAATCAATACGCAGAGCACCAGTCTAGATAACGAACAGGGAAGATCACGAACAAATACGAAAATACAATCAATACGCATGGCACCAGTCTAGATAACGAACATATACGAAAATACAATCAATACGCAGGGCACCAGTCTAGATAACGAACAAATACGAAAATACAATCAATACGCAGGGCACCAGTCTAGATAACGAACAGATACGAAAATACAATCAATACGCAGAGCACCAGTCTAGACAACGAACTGGGAAGATCACGAACAGATACGAAAATGCAATCAATACGCAGTGCACCAGTCTAGATCACGAACAGGAAAGATCACGAACAGATACGAAAATACAAACAATACGCAGAGCACCAGTCTAGATCACGAGTGGGGAAGATCTCGAACATATACGAAGATACAACCAATACGCAGTGCACCAGTCTAGATAACGAACAGGGAAGATCTCGAACAGATACGAAGATACAACCAATACGCAGTGCACCAGTCTAGATAACGAACTGGGAAGATCACGAACAGATACGAAAATACAATCAATACGCAGAGCACCAGTCTAGACAACGAACTGGGAAGATCACGAACAAATACGAAAATACAATCAATACGCAGTGCACCAGTCTAGATAACGAACAGGGAAGATCACGAACAAATACGAAAATACAATCAATACTAGGCATGCCTGTCCTAAAGAAATATGATCGGTGCTCAAGAAAAAGCAACATTTTACGTAAGTATTACATATGAGCCGTTCCACGACAAAAAACCAACATTGTAGACACCGATCAGCCTAACCATGCCTGGATAAACACTATTCACCTCCTTTGTTATTTCTATTTCAAGAATCATTTTTCTTTACCTCTATCTCCCTAATCCAGTTCGAAAGATAAGCAATACAGCCGGAAGTTGAAGCTCGGAGTACGACACGGCTAAATGACCACAATTTGAACGACCTGTTTATGCATTCAACATGCGATAGTCGAATGGATCCGCCTCGTATGCGGGAGGACGTGGATTCGATCCCCGAACGGTTCATATAAGACGCTCAGGACTGTGGATTAGCATAACGATTGACTCGGTGCGGTCAGAATTAATACACAAAACGTACTGGTAAGTTACACTGAAAAAAACCCAGTGATATATAACTGAAAAGGTGTTGAAAGGGGCGTAAAACACCATTCTAAAGCCAACAAAAATGACAATGGACTACACGGGTTGTATACTGTTTAAACAGTTGTTACCATAAATAGTACGTGTTTGCCACAGTTCTGCTAATACGTGCTTAACTGCTTGAAATAATTAATCCTTTCATTAATTATCTAGCCGATTAACTTTTTTGTTCTCGCTAATTTTATGATTGTATTTAAAATTCCGCTTGCATTGAATAATTTATGCAATTTCTACTACTAATTAAAAGCAAGGACAATGTAGATTAAGAAGGTTTAATTACATAGACTAGTAAATCTGTTAAAGATGCTGGTACGCCGGTATAGTAAAAAAACATCCTGATTGTAAACGGCTTTTCATTTTCTTCTTTTAATTCTCGAATGGATTTCAACGTAGAATATTTATCATTTGTTTTTACAATGATGTTGTCATGATGTGTTGATTAACAAGAAACAGTTCTATCTACGTCAATGCAATGGTGTGGAAACTGTGTACATAAACAACGGGTTATATAAACGGATGGGTTCAGAATACAGGGGTTTTAAGTTCGTGCCCATATTTACAGCATCAATGTCCTTTGAAGCAGTGAACCCATGTTTTGCATAAAAGGACATAACAAGTAAAATGCATTAAAATTATAAATATCCGATATGGTCCTTATATCTGTTGCACATATAACAATTTATTTTCTAGAAGTGGAAACTGTACAATAAATGTTAGTATGTTAGTGTTGTTGTTAGGATTTTTTTGTGGAGACAATCTAATTTTTTAATCATTGTATGTATTCTGTCAGCTATCAATATGGCCTCATTGTTAACAAGCCATTGGCTTAATGAGTCACCTTTTATAAATAAAAAAGAATTATTATTATTATTATCATTATTATCATTACAGTTTAAAGCCGTTTTCAACAGTATTTTAGTCGATAACGGCGGCCGGTTCACATACCGTATGTACCCAAGCATTCTCGCAACATTTGTTCCAACATGGATGCCTTCCTTCCTACACATATTTTTTTGTCAGCTGGTTAACTACAAAATGGCTTAAATCACAGTGGCTGTTGTTATATTAAGGGGCGTAGATCCCTTTAAGCACTCGAGGCACGTGCCTACACATTGTTTTAAAAATGCCCAAAAATGCAGCTGCGGCGATACACATCTGCGTAATGCATCGACCAGATCAGCCTGCGCTGTCCGCGCAGACTGATCCGACCGACACATTCCGTCTAAAAGGGGATATATAGAGTAGTGATTCCTGAAACAGAAAATCCACAGGAGGCGAAAATTGTCTATCCGGGTACGCCTGTGTGGCATACTTAGGCTGATCCGGGTCCGGATCCGGGTCGATACTTTACGCAATGTTGATTTTCTCACGAGACGGCCTGCACATTGATTATTGCCAAGCTACCCACCTGACATACGATCTATTAATGCATGTTTTCATGAGAATAATGACGAATTAACAAACGAAGGACGCAAAGCCATATGTCCCCCACCAACTTCTGCGAAAAACAATGTTTATTTTGATATTTCGCTTATTGGAAGTACTTCTGTGACTCATTGCCAGCTTGGTATCAATATTTCTTACAGAAATGTGCACTTTTGTAACATGCATATTTGTTACTTTGAGGTATTAATATAATGTCAAGGAAACTGGCACTTTAATAATATGGTAATTTAGTTTTAAGCACTGAAATATAGACTTTAAACTGCAACAGTACAGTGGCACTAATCTTTGTCGTTTGTTTATTATTTACTTGTTTTCGTATACAGAATATCACAGTTATCGTACTTATATAGAGTAAGAATTGACAAAATCAATCCCAACTTTTATAATGTAAGGGAAAACAGCATATCCCTAACAGAAAGCCAAACAAGCATGGGCTGCGTTCAATAGGCAGAAAACGTTACCGTTAGACGTGAAGCCCAATTCGTTTCGATGTTGCGAAGTCGATTTTTACGGCAATCTGCTCAAACAGACTTGATATTCGCGTAACGGGTTTCTATTTCTGTGTCTGTTAAATGCAAATCTGTGATATTGAGGGTTTATCTTACCCTCATTTGTTACCACATACAACACATTTGTAGCAGACGACTTAAGAAAATCCTCATAAATGACAGTTTAGTTAACAAATAGAGTTAAACACTATTTGACGAAAGGAGTAATTGCTCGATTTGAACAATTTCTCTTATTGTTAGAAGGTTTTGAAAATGTCGTCTGCAGAAGAGGCGTCAACAGTGTATATTCATTTCATGGTCTATTTATCTGACGCCAATTAGTCAGTCCGGTGATGATGACCCCCAATGAAGAAAAGCCCTAACTACCCTTTTTTAAAATCATTGGTATGACCCGATACGTGCTCGAACTGCACGGATTGGTCCATTCAGTTATCCCTTTTGTACATGCCACATTGTTTAATCCTTTCCCCCATATAACAAATGTACAATAGACGACTTTAAAACACATGTAGGTTTCAATATAGACACTGTCTTTATATGAAAGTATAATTATTGAACAGGGTCAACACATTGTGGCTAAAAATGAGAGCTTTCTCCTTTTTACGACAGTGTTTTCAAAAGTCATCTGCTGCACCAGCGTCGAAATGCGTCTGCAGGTTGGATATGGTTTAAAGAATGCTAACGCTTAGAAATCAAACAAAACAAAATTCTAAACAAGAAATATCTTTAAAAAAAGATAAACGGCGTTCAATATGAGTAAACACTAAGAAATGGAACATGCGCATATTATTTGATATTCTGTCTTACTTATTAGAATGACAGAAAACAACGTTAAATATGTAATATTTGTTTTATTTATATACTTTGGTTTTGATATGAATGAAAGAGAGAAAAAAAAAGACCTTGCTTCTGCCGGGAAGCGAACCACAGACATTTCACTTTCCAATCCAAGTCAAACATCCATTATACTAGCACGACATGACATTAATACGTTCCAAGCCGAGAATTCATCACATGGCTGGAGATTACGCGAGGCTCCCAAGAGGTGTATTATGTCACACAATTTAAGTTTCAATTGGCGATAAATAACTGAAAACTTGTCATATTTCTAAAAACAAAGAAAAATTGCGCTTACATATTATATTTCATACGTTTTCAAAACGTTTCATTTCCTTTATTTCTTCGACATTATTCATTAAATACAACATTTGATGGGTCTAGAAGCTAGATCATTTGTTTAACATCTAGGTCAAAACCCACGTTAATCGATTATCGCCGAAAAAATAGTCAATACGTATCTGTATATACAAGATTGAATAGGGACTATCGTGATCTACATAATAGCGCAGTTTTACGGAAATGATAAAAAAGATAAAGATATGGGAGCACTAGTTCGCGAACTTTTTCAACACCCATTGTATACATATGAGCCGTCCCGCGAGAAAACCAACATTGTGGACTCTGCGTAAAGTATCGACCCGGATCAGCATAAGCATGCCACGCAGGCTAATCCGGACAGGCACTTGTCGCCCCTTGTGGATTTTCTGTTTCAGGAATAATTACTCTATACTTCTGTTTCAGGAATAATTACTCTATACTTCTGTTTCAGGAATAATTACTCTATACTTCTAAGCCCATGATGTGTCGGCCCGGATTAGCCTGCGCGGACTGAGAGGACTGCGCGGACTGCGCGGACTGCGCGGACTGCGCGGACTGCGCAGGCTGATCTTGGTCGATACATTACGCACAGGCCATAATGTTGGTTCTCTTGCGGGACAGTTCATATGTTAAAAACGGGTATATATTAGTGATTTCGTCAAAAAGCAATATAGCTCTGCCTTGGTAGGTACGTCGGTAGCGACACGGTCTGTCAAACCAAGGAGACAGTTGCTAAGAAAGACTGTTGCACGAATTAAAGCCCGCCTCTTATATAATTATCTTCAACCCCCATTTAGAAATAGGCTGATATGAACGGGGCGAGATTTGGGGACATTGAATCCTAGGTTGTCTTCACTTTTCTTAAAGCCCGGGTGCCTGGGGGTCGATTCAGCAAGTAACTCGTTTTATTGAGTTGTTACTCCATTCTCAACATTATTACAGTTATATCACGTCGACATTTCACTAATCCATGCCCTAGAGTAAACAAAGCAGTACTATGCTAGCAAATATGCCGTGCACAAGGGCAATCCCCCATGACCGCCATCCCTGGTGATCGAACCCGGGACGCTAACCATTCGGCCACGGCTGCTTCCCCTGCTATAGTAACGACCATGGTGTGGAGCCCATTGGGCAATATACCTTTTTCCTATCCTAGTTTTGGTTTGTCACACAGTTATATTGGGCAAAATTCTCTTTTCCTTTCCTAGTATTAGTTTGTCACAGTTATATTTGGAAAAATCCCCTTTTCCTATCCTAGTATTGGTTTATCACACAGTTATATTGGGCAACATTCCCTTGTCTTATCCTAGTATTGGTTTGTCACACAGTTATATTGGGCAACATTCCCTTTTCCTATCCTAGTATTGGTTTGTCACCCAGTTATTATGGGTAAGAAGATTGGTCCGTGATAAAAACATTTAATAGTTTTGACATCTGTGTCAATTTTCAATAGACGTTTTTGCCAATAAAAGCCAAATAGCACGATACGTGAATTATTTAGAATTGTACACACATAAGTAAATAAAACGATCTTAACTCTTAAACGTAGCGCACATTTATCATTAAAAAAAACCGGGGGATCATGTACGGTTCAACCTGTGTTTAAAGACCACCCATAGGAAGAGAACAATCTAGTCACAGTGTGGTCTTTAATTACACGGTCATTAATGCAGAAAAAAGTAATTGGGAAATTAAAAGTGTAGACAGGGGAATGCTAAATAAAGATAATTTTAACTCTTTCAGCGCCAAAGGCAATATTGAGGTTTTGCCAAACAATGCAGATTCAGGTGAGTCAGCTCGTAACGAGCTGTCTCACCTGAAATCAGCATTGTTTGCCTTTTAGTTACCAAAATAGTCCAAAACTTTCATAAATTGAGAAATGGACACACCCGATTATGAACATGGAAGAGTCTACTTTAAAACAACCACGGTCAAGTTTAGTACAACCTATTCCTACTTTCGCTTCGTCCTCGAGTTTAAAATCTTTATAAAAAAATTCAAATTCCAAACATTTTTTACAAGTGTTACATTTCAGAACACCTGTTCTCAAAGAAGACTTCTCTAGACGACAGACGGTTTAACCTAATATGATTTATACGATGATGATGAGACCTAGAGCTCTAGATAAGCGGCGTTTTGCAGGTTATAACATCATTATTTGACCCCTTAAACCCTATGTTGTGGGTACTCAGTGAGACGAATCTTTTGAGTACCGACATCATAGGGATTATTTTGATAATAAGTGTGATATTGTGGGGTAAACAGCTCTTTATCTGGACCTCTGACTGATCCGTATGTTTTTAAAAACATCCCTGTAAAATATCCTTACGGCAGCTCTAAAGGGACACACATATAGAGTATCTCTATTTTGTTTTATCTGGTGCGCATTTAATTTATGAAAATGTGTGTGTCCCTTTAGGGCTGCCGTACATCCTTGCGAAATGAATTGATACAAGATTTTTCATACAGTGTTTGCAAATATTAGTTTAAACATATTTAATTGCCATATAAAAATACACAATATGACATACAACATTCATTATGCATTTGACAAAAGAAAAAAGGTTAGACTACCAGTTCTAACAACTTAGATTCAGTATTTCCCTTTTAATTGACATACATCCTATACTGTCTTAAAGTTTACAAACAGTTACAGGCAATAAAGATTAATTTAGTAAGACACTCCCGACTGGAGTTAGCATGACAAAATAATATTTTAATTCATTAACCTAGTGGATGATAAACTTCATAAAATACAAATCATTCATCAAGAATGACGTATCTTAAGTATGATACATATACAGTATAATATTATATGGTATTGTGGTATTTTGATTTGGACAACAGACCCGGGGGAAGCAGGAATAGCTATGTAAACCTTCCAGAATCACTGATGTAAGTCTGCACTGATTGGAAAATATTCGAGTTCTCATCATCGTTATTAACTATTTGAACCATATAGTAAAATATTCAAGTTTAATGGAAGGTACATTCTAATATATCGAAATAGCAAAATTATTTGTTGGTAAAATATATGACCTATAAAAAAAAAATGTTCAGAATCCTCTATTCCATAACCACAAACGCACATACAGTTGTCGGATGGATGATTATTGTACACGTCAAATTGTAAGTCACTGCATTCTGTTTTAAACTATTGTTGGTAAAGGAGGAATGGTTACTAGTATTTTTGAACAATTGTACCTATTCCCGTAACGTTCACGGAGGTCGTCTGCTATTAAGTTGATTACTGACGCCTGCATCTTGTAAACTGTTAAATGCACCACTCACCGAAGTCTTCAATGTACGCAGTTGCATTAAGATTCCAAACCGTTGATCACTTTTTCAAACCGTTGATCACGTTTTCAAACCGTTGGTCACGTTTTCAAACCGTTGGTCGCGGGTAAGATGTGTTTATATCTTGTTACCACCTGTATGTTATGACTGTCAGATATTGCTACATAAATTATTTCTTTATTTCGATTTAAATGTTCCCGTAATGTTTACGAATGTCGTCTGCTGCTATGGTGATACACGACGCCTGCATCTTGTAAACTGTTAAATGCACTGACTCATCGAAATCTTGAATGTACCCAGTTGCATTAAAATTCCAAACCGTTGATCAATTTTTCAAACCGTTGGTCGCGGGTAAAATGTGTTAATATCTTGTTACCACCTGTATGTTATGATTGTCAGATATTGCTACATAAATTATTTCTTTATTTCAATTTAAATATTCCCGTAATGTTTGCGAATGACGTCTGCTGCTATGGTGATTACTGACGCCTGCATCTTGTAAACTGTTAAATGCACTGACTCACCGAAGTCTTGAATGTACCCAGTTGCATTAAGATTCCAACCCGTTGATCACTTTTTCAAACCGTTGGTCATGTTTTCAAACCCTTGATCACTTTTTCAAACCGTTGATCACGTTTTCAAACCGTTGATCACTTTTTCAAACCGTTGATCACGTTTTCAAACCGTTGATCACTTTTTCAAACCGTTGATCACTTTTTCAAACCGTTGGTCATGTTTTCAAACCGTTGGTCGTGGGTAAAACGTGTTTATATCGTTATGAATGTCAGATGTAGTTACTGTCGGCATAAATCATTTCTTTATTTCAATTTAAATATTCCCGTTATATTTGCGAATGTCGTCTGCTGCTATAGTGATACATGACGCCTGCATCTTGTAACTGTTAAATGCACTGACTCATCGGACTCTTGAATGTACGCAGTTGCATTAAAATTCCAAACCGTTGATCACTTTTTCAAACCATTCATCACGTTTTCAAACTGTTGGTCGCGGGTAAAATGTGTTTATACCGTTATGAATGTCAGATATAGTTACCGTCGGCATAAATTATTTCTTTATTTCAATTAAAATGTTCCCGTAATGTTTGCGAATGTCGTCTGCTGCCATGGTGATACATGACGTCTTTTTCTTGTAAACTGTAGGTAAAATGTACGTCTGGGTAAATGCCATGGTGATACATGACGTCTTTTTCTTGTAAACTGTAGGTAAAATGTACGTCTGGGTAAATGCCATGGTGATACATGATATCTTTTTCTTGTAAACTGTAGATAAAATGTACGTCTGGGTAAATGCCATGGTGATACATGATATCTTTTTCTTGTAAACTGTAGATAAATTGTACGTCTGGGTAAATGCCATGGTGATACATGACGTCTTTTTCTTGTAAACTGTAGGTAAAATGTACGTCTGGGTAAATGCCATGGTGATAGTCACATGACGTCTTTTTCTTGTAAACTGTAGGTAAAATGTACGTCTGGGTAAATGGCATGGTGATACATGACGTCTTTTTCTTGTCAACGGTAGGTAAAATGTACGTCTGGATAAATGGTACTCGGCTTGGTATCTCTTAAAGTTACATGTGCGTACACTTTGTGGGGCTACAATTCTGTTTTTTGGGTTGAATATGCATTCGGGTCATACAAACATGGAAAACGTAGGTGAGACTGTGCGAATGCACGGAATCACGGTAGTCTTCACTGTACGCAGATGCATTAACGGTTACCAAACCGTTGGGCGCGGCTAAAATGTGTGTATGTCGTGTTACTACCTGACATTATCAAACATAAGATACGACCAAATATTTTGCTTCCTTATTTCAAAGTAAACCATAAAACATCTCTCAACCATCAATACTAAAACTGTTATCCATTGTAATACCTGGCATACATATATCGTTAAAAACATCGGGGAATCATTTATCTCCTAAGAAAGAGCGTGTCACTTAAAATCGAACACCCGATGTAAACCGCTTAACAGGCGTGGCAGGTAATGCAAACACCTGGAAAAATGGAAGTTCCATTTTAATACAAAGTGGAAAACATTGGGGGAAAAGGGAGAAGAACGTACTCGTTTCATCAATTTTCCCTTTTTCTTCAATGTTTTCAATAGTAATCTTCTTCATGCGGGTCTGAAGACGCATACTCAGCGACAAGGTTAAACCAAGGAAATACTGTAACAGAATACTCAGTGTCATTTGTTCAGCTGAATTGGTAGATTGTATCGTCTTTTGTGCTAGAACGCTGTCAATCGCCCTTTATCTAATCATTACGCATCAGTATATCTGAATTGAAATAAACTATTAGATTACCAAGGGGTGATATTTGTCAAAGCCAGGGAAGACACACGTCTAATAGATTTGGCGAAATCGAAGAAACTCAGAACGAGGCCTGTTTTGATGGAATCGGAAACGAGAACGAGGCTGTTTGTAGCGACTCTTGTCACATGGTATCTACGTAAAAGATCACGTGGTGTACGGGACTTTTCGTATCCTCTCATGGATGTACAAATAGAAGGGATGTAACGATAGATGATCATTAGATTGCTTGCAGCCGATTCGTGCGAGCACCGTATTTTTTTAATTCACTGGAGATAGACCATTGCGACTGAAGACGAATTTTAAGAAAAAATACCATTTAAAGTAGAGCAAGGTAAGTGTATTTAATATATGCGAGTTATTTTCTTTCACTTCTCCCATCATATGAATTGTTTTAATCTGAATCTTTATATTATTTGTGAATATGTTTCATTTATTTAATTGAAGATTATATTCTTTTGTTTGCGCGGCGACATCGACCTTTATCATGACCGATTTAAGTTCATATCTCAACGAACAATGACTTTCATATAGATGAGAAATATGCGAGTTTTTCTTTTACTTATTCGTTAAAATACAACGTTTATTAATCTAAATCTCTATGAAATTCGTTTGTAATTTTCAGAGGTTAAATTGAAGATGATTTTCCCTTTTCGGACCGAAATCGAGTTTCATCATCAGCTATATAAGTGACATTTCATATCTCAATGAGCATTAATCATTTATTAATTGTATAGTGTTGATGATTATACGAGTTTTTTCTTTAACTTCTCCGTTCACATACATAGTTTGTTAATCGTAATGAAAATAATTACATGACCGTGCTTTTTCATACATTTAAGAACATTTTGAAACATCATTCTGAAAGCAATATTCGTTACTATATAGTAGCCGAAATTCCACAATTCAACGATGCCTTTTATGAACATAGCTGAAACATGGTTCAAAACAGCGTAATACTAATCAATGGAAGCAACACAACACAACACATTCTCAACACATTTGCATTTTTCGTGTATGTTTTAAAATCTGCATTTATTTCAAACTAATATGCAATCTACAACAAGCTGTAACATAGTTAATGACGTTGATAATACTTACTTATAATGGTTTCGATACTTGTTACATTCATAGTCTTGGATGTTGCTCTCTCTATATATAGATCTTCGGCGTCAATGGCAATATTGAAGTTTCTGAAAGCAATACAGATTATGTTGAGACAGATCACCATGTCTCACCTGAAATCAGCATAATTTCAAATTTTAGCTATGCAAATAGCCCAAAATTCTTGACTCATTGAAAAGTGGTTTTGCCCGCTTTTAACATGGTATAGTCTAGTTTATGAAACTCGGCGCGGAACGTGATATAAAGAGGCGTTTTGGTTGTTTTCAGTGACAAGTTTAGATTAAGATATGTCACTAATCGCGAATGTAACGTTGTTGTTTTTCCCAAAGTAAGGTTCAATAATAATTGTTAATGTAATGATTTATGTTTTATACCACCCGCAGCATTGCTCTAACATAATTACATTCTGAGCGGTGCGCCGTTAAAACAAACCTTAACGTAATTAGTACACATGCGTAATAGACTTGTGTTCTTGAAATAGCCTATGACTATTTGGCGAACAAGATCAGACTCCGCAGGATGCTTGACTGATCTTGATCTTCATTGGTCGCAAATGCCTAACGATTGATTTTCGCATGCACCGATTTTATACAGTTACATTTTAAAGCCGAGAAGGTCGTTAGACCTGTCTAATCCTAAGTAATGGAACCGTTAATTTTGCCCTAGATGCTTAGTGTCAATTTGTTATTACATAATTTGACTAACGCGATATTTGCGTGACGTAAAGGTAGTATAGTATACATGGAATTAATTTGCTAATAAAAAGGTTGGTTTACTGGTAGAGCTATATAAATGGGTTATTATATATAGTTAAATCTAGGATATGCCATTGCTCGGCGAGTTCTGATTAAAAGCTTTCAAGTGATGTTTTGATTCGGCTGGTAAATGTCCGAGAGCTCGGTATGTTACTTGTACGCTAATCTGAATACGTCCCAAATGTGTATTCCAGATTATTTTGTTTCATTATATAGTTCCGGATTAATTAGGCTCTAAACAAAATCCAGTCCATAAACCCTTTCCCACCAACAGCAAATCTGTAGCAGACGACTTTGAGCACATCTATGCAATAAAAATAAAAATCACAATATATCAACGTACAATTGTTCAATATGGTTAAACTCTTTGTGGCTAATAGGTAAATTGCTCTCTATTAGCAATTGCTCCTTCTTTGACATAATACGTTCAAAAGGTCGTCTGTTGCAGAGGGCTCAGAAAGGGGCTGTATGTGGGGATTTTTTTTTTTTTTTTTTAAATAAATAATATGCAAAACAGACCTTCATATGATGCTTAACGAACGACCCTATGAGCACCATATTGGCATAGCTATTTATCATATAATGGCCAATATGTAAATGAGCCACAAAATGAGAAAAATAGATCTTAATGTGTCGCGGATTTCTTTAACCAATAGAATTACATGGAATTGAAACAAGCAAGATCTACCATGCTAGATATTTATCAAACTGAATAGCTTGCTGACATATGCAAAGTGCCATACTAAAACCGACATTTGAAGGTTTTTAATCTTTTCCCATATACAGATGTTTTCTGACGCCTGTGAAGCGGTAGACAACTTTTGAAAACATTGTGTCGAAAGGAGAAATTGCTCATGATGAGCAATTTCCCCTTTTGCCACAATGTTTTCAACTCTAGTCAATAATTATAATTCCATTAACTGAGGATTTTCATTTTGTTGTTTATATGTTTTCAAAGTCGTCTGCTGTACATTTGTTGTATGTGGGAAATGGACGTTATCTAAATGGAATAAATCAAATTGTATATTTGAATATTCAGTTTGACTGTTTTATGTTCTCCGGAGTCTTCTGCGACTTCAACAAGAACAGGGCATAATCCTGATCAGACGCGGAGACACATTCTGGTCTGCATCTTCCCTGATCGGAAAAAGTCGCGAAGGTTTGTTTACGTGGCGTGTGTATATAAATCTAGGAAGGTGGACATAAATACCTCTTGGTGACGCACAGCCTCATCTGCGTCGTCAACTCAGTTTTACGCCTGATCTGACTCTATTGTTGTTTTCGCATCTTTAAAATCTTAAGTTTATGTTACAGTAATGTCTCTTAGAAATGGTACTTTGCAAACAAAAAAAACGCATCTATCACCAGACTTCATGAATTCATGAATAACATATGTGGAATTATCTCTAAAAGTAAGTACAGCATTTTAAAAAACCGTCTGCCGTAAATGCGTCAAAATGCGTTTGTATATGATAAATGGTTTTAAAGACAGCGCCTCATATTACAGTTTTGTCTCCTTGTAATGGTGTTCTTTAAAACATCGACATATTATTCACCTGACTCGATTATTAATGAGTATAACAATAATGCTCCTCCAATACAAAACATAGTTTACAATTCGAATGATATGGATGCAAATTTAACGCCCCCTGCACCGAATATGCCAATGCCTAGAGAGAGCGACATATGTTTTGTAACCATGAATGTCTCTGCTGAGTCTTATACGGATTCACCCTTCCCCACATATAGACCCTTTCTGACGCCTCTTCATCAGACAACTTTTGAAAACACTGTGGCAAAAGGAGAAATTGCTCATAACGAGCAATTTCTCCTTTTACCAAAGTGTTTTCAAGTTTTTTCAGTAATTTTACGTACAATAATGGAGTTTGACAAAGGTAATTGCGACAAGCGTAATTCGTAATCCACCAATGCGCTAACAATCTATGTTGAAAAGCAGCCAGTCGCTTGGAAAGACTGTTGTGTGAAGTACTGGTGTGGGAGAATCAGGAAACACATGATATATTCAGTTAGCACTCGCCGAGAGCGCTCGGTATGTTCGGACATAGAACAATCTGAATACCGAGAGCGAATAATATAAAAGTTGGACAATTTATTTTGTTTGACATTAAATCTAAACTAAATAAGTTTAAACTGGTCTCTTTTCTTCTGACATGTCTCATATTAATTCAAACGGTTTCAGAGATCAATTTTAACAGATAAGGCATGATAAATCTAACATACTTTTTTGCCATTCTGACGTGATATGTTTCACTAAAGTGTTACAGAATGAAAGATCAGTTTAATTCAATCCGTTGGATAATTTCTTTCCATACAAGCTCAAGTGCATAGGAATTTAAGATGTGTTTAAGTTTGTTTTGGATGAGGGCAACGTATTGTTAAATGATTTGAAAGGCTTCATGTCGTTTACATCAATGCAAAATCGTCCCTTGGTAATAGCAACACAATTCAATCCTCCAAGTCTTATTTATGACTGAAAGAACGTACTTTATTCCCATGGTATCGCTAAAACTGTTTTTCTTGAATGGGTGTTTGTGTTAACAAAGAAAAGGCATTGTAAAACATGTATTATCCCGGGAGTAACATGCTGTACTCCGTATATGGTGACGAAATAAAAGCCAATGTACCAATAGAATTACTATAAATTAATTAACCATATGTACAATAGCATTACTTTAAATTAATTAACCATTTTTCCAGATTCAATAACATTCCAGCGGAAGACTTTGAAAGTAAACAGGCAAACATATGACAAATTTCTATAAACAAAAAAGACAAATGATATACGGAAAACGTAGAAATGGCCCACCTTTTTTTCATCTTGATTTCAAAACTAATCTGCTTCATATGCGTACACATGCGTCCATTATATGTCTCTGATCGAACTTATAATTCTATTTTATCAGTATGACACATATTTATTTCCAGATACTTATTATTATTTCCAGAAGGCAGACAACCACAATTTATCATATTAGATTAAGGCTTAAATATCTTTCGAATATGGTTATATCAAATGTTCAGATATTCATTAGGTATTTTTGTTATTATATTTTTGAAATTATTATGTTTTAAAGAATTGACCGGTGCTCCATGAGAACCAAGCTTAACGTAATTAATACACCTGTAATTTGTCGGATCCAAATATACACTGCTTTTCAGCAGTTTATGAAAGGGTTTGTGACTTATTTCCGAACGGTAAAGAGCCTGATAAGACTGGGCGGATGCACATGCTGTTCTGGTTCTGAAAAATCGTTAAGGTTGGTTTTTCACAGAACATCACTCAGATATAAAGAATTCGATAGAGGACTGTGTTTTAAAATATCATTATTTTTAAAGGGCCAACATAGAAGTCGTAGGGTGATTTTTTAGATCAAACCATTATCTGGATTAACTGTCAGCATAACAAATAGTATTTCCAGTAGGCACTTCACTTATTTGAGGAAGAACCCAGAACCTAACGTTCTATAAATAATATGACTACACTCAATATTTTAAAGACATATGTATGCATTGTAACACATTTTCCGTTATGTTTAAATGACGGCGAGCATGTTCGAATTGCAAGACTCCTGTCCTAGCCTAGTGCTGAAAATAAATCGCGAATAATCGTTCTGTCAGCGTTTTATAACGAAAAAAACTGTAAAAAAAGACGACCCCCATAAAACTAAAACACAAAGGAAGACGTGTCAATAAGATATTGTTTTCCTAGGTAAATGATACCTTCCCCATTTATCTATGTTCGTTGTTGTCATGCCTTTCAGAGTCTTGAAACGATGGTTACATATAATACATGTCACATGATTGTCATGCCAATATTACCATCTTTTATTGAAGGGCTCCAAGAATCCCAACCTTAGCACACATCTATTTTTGCATTCCTCCCTATTTGACTTTACCCATGACATGTTCATTTGAGCTAATCGAGGTTTTATAGGACATGTTAACTGTGTGTAGATTTGTACGAAAACTAAGAACTTGAAACGGAGTCACATTGTCGGCTCCAATAATAGTATTTTCAGTAATAGAACAACAATTAGCTGAATATGATGTTTAGTTGTTAAGCATATTTATATTCATATCGTCTTATTGTGATATCCGTTACCGCGGGGTGTTGTCCATGAACCTATGTTTGACTACGCTAGACAACTGGGCACCTGCAAAGTAAAATCTGCCCAGATGGGTGTCTTCCCGATTGTCCCACATTTTGCAAATGCTATTTACCCTTAATGCGGATTGGTGAAGAGGGGTAAGGGAAAGGTGAGAATACAGTTCAGTTTTTTTGTCTATTCCAAGTTTGCATTATTTACCTATCCTTCTATTTATTATTTACGGCTTAAAAAAGGTAGCATGTATTGTTTATATATCATACTGAAAACGCGGCTAATGTTCAAGTACATCTCGATTTTGTGAAGAATAAGCCCGGCGGAATCATAATAATTATGCGAGACTAAACCATCTTACTGTGCATTCTGTATTTAAAAAGGACTTTTACTTACTTACACCTTATACTTCTGTTCATACTTCGAAAACAGTGTAAACCGAGATCAGCTTGCTATCTCATCTTGGTCTTCATTGTTTTTGCCATTTTTTAACGTACGCACCGAAAATAGTATAAAAAGGTTATTATTTCAAAAATTGAATTAAATGTCCGAAAAATTTAAGTTCAACTGTACAGGTATTTTTTTTTTTAAATATAAACCATGTATGATATGAAAATGGGATAAGCTTTTAACCCTTCCCACAAACAGAAACACTAAAACGCGCCTACATCAGACTACTTTCAAAAGCAATGTGTTCAAAAGACAAACGACCATGTAATGATCTATTTCTCCCTTCTACACAATGTTTTTTTTATTTTTTTGCTTAATCGTCTGCTTTAGATTTGTTATATGGGAGAGCTCAAATATCATCCCTATGTCCATTTTACCCTAAGATACGCATTCATCACTTCTAATACGCTGTGTTTCTCTTGTAATCGCAATAGTAAATCAGAAGCGCCTACATTTGAGGATTCAATAATCAGCAATTCGAAATAGTAGGACGGTGATTTATATTCTATTATTCCCACTTGAAGACTCATTTTAACGCATCTACAGCCGCTTGAATACATTGTAACAAAAGAAGTTTCTCCTTTTTGCATCATTGTAATATATATAATTTTGCCCAGTCGTCTGCTGCAGATTTGTCGTATGTGGGAGAGGGTTCACTCTATCTCTGATACAAACGTCTTTTGAGACCTTCACAACAACCGAGTTTGGAAAACATTTTCGTTAAAAAAAAAAAAGGAGGGGGATTGAAATGAGCATCATTTCCTGCAATACTTACGACTTAAAATAACAAGATAATGCTTCCCAAAGTGAGGGGAAAATGTGAGATTATCTCTGTCTCTATCTCGCTATCCCTCGCCTACCTCTTGTTTCATACAGATTGCATTGTTAATTGTAATGTTTGACTATTTTAATAATAATAAAAAAAAAATACTTCCCAACTATTTTAGACGTTAGAGTTAGTATAATCGGATGTTTTCAACGCAGACAAGTCTAAACAAATATGAGCGATCCCGCGAGCAAACCGACAGTGTGGACCCGGATTAACCTAAGCATGCCGCGCAGACTTATTCGGATAAACACTTTTCGCCTCCTTTGGATTTTCTGTTTCAGGAATTATTACTCCATACCTCTATCCCCCTGAGACGGAATGTGTCGGGCCGGATCAGTCTACGCGGACTGCGCAGGCTGATCTGGGTCGATACATTACGCAGAGACCATAATGTTGGTTTTCTCGCGGGACTGCTCATATCATCTGCGTAATGTATCGACCAGATCAGCCTGCGCTGTCCGCGCAGACTGATCCGGCCGACACATTCCGTCTTAGGGGGAAAGATGTATAGAGTAGTGATTCCTGAAACAGAAAATCCACAGGAGGCGAAAAGTGTCTATCCGGGTAAGCCTGCGCGGCATGCTTAGGCTGATCCGGGTCGATACATTACGCAGAGGCCACAATGTTAGTTTTCTCGCGGGACGGCTCATATCATATCAGGGAAACGGTGTTTTATACTTCATGGTGTTTCCGAAATAATCATAATAATCAGGTCGACCGTTCCCTCATACAACACATCTGCAGCAGACAAAACTGAAAACATCTACACACACAAATAAAGAATATTTTACTAACGAAATTGTAATCATATCTTTATATATATATAAGAATCGTAAACATTGTGAACACAAAATAATGCTCATTACGAGCAATTTTTTCTTGCAACACTGATCTCAAAAAGCCGTCTGCTATAAATGCGTCTAAATGATTCTGCATGTGGGAAAGGGTCAATCGAAGAGAAATCTTTGAAATTTGAGAACTACCACACTTTTAATAAAAGCGAATTATAAAGAAATAGTTTGAATATTTGGATCCGTAATCAAACTTTATTTGTGCAGTAATGAATTTCAATGGCGTCAACAATATGATTTATGCTGTCAAATGAGCCGTTCCACGAGAAAACCAACATTATGGACTTTGCGTAATGTATCGACACCAGATCAGCCTGCACAGTCCGCGCAGGCTAATCTAGGCCGACACATTCCGTCTCAGGGGGATAGAGGTATAAAGTAGGGATTCCTGAAACAGAAAATCAACAGGAGGCGAAAAGTGTCTGGTCCGGGTTAGCCTGCTTCAGGTCGATACTTGACGCAGAGTCCACAATGATGGTTTTTCTCGCGGAACGGCTCAAATGATAACCATCCTCCGATACTAACGTTGGTACGGGTGATTTAAGACGCCTTTATATTAGGCGACTTTTCGACCACATCATCGAAAATGAGAAAATGGAAATTAACCTCCTTTGTTCGCCACTGAAAACACTATCAAATCGGATCCTTTATCATAGCTTCATTAGCACATGTTTTTCCTACACTTGCAATAATTACGCTATGATTGTTTCTTTTTGGGGTTTTTCGGAACGCCACTGATTTCTCTGTTTGATTCAAGGTTTTTCGTTAATAATACTTACAGTTTATATAAGTTATAGGGATAGTTCATAGGTGTAAGCTCATGTTTTCGAAGATTCGCTGTATCATAAATACGCTTTCTGACGCCTCTACAGCAGACAGCTTTTTTAACGAGCAATTTCTCCTTTTGTCACAATGTTTTCCACTTTTAGTCATAGAATATCCATTCAATTAAAGAGATTTTCTATTTTCGACAAAATATGTTTAAAGTCGTCTACTGAAGAATTGTGGTATGAGGGAAAGGGTTAAAGGAGTGCCCTATAGATCGATCGAAACATCATCTCAGAAAAATAAAAGATGTTTACTTGTTGAAGTCGAAATAAAATTAATATATATGTAATTATGTTTTGTATTTTGAAAATTGATTATATATTGTTCAAATCTCAATGTTTCTTTGAACAAAACTTTTAATCTGTTTTCTATTTGATTATCGAAGACACTTCTATGCAACAGCACGCAGATTTCTGTCAGCGCCGCAAAACAAACACGATCAAATAAACGAACCAATTACTCAATCTCGTAATGGCGTAAATATATCTAGTCACAACTTGTGGGAACGCCTTTCTGGTTTTAATCCAAATTAACGAATGCCTTATTTCGTTTTATTCCTTTGGCAGTGAAATAAAAAATGATTAAAGTAGGTGTTTGAATAAGCATGGAACAACTTGTAAGGAATCACATTTTTTAGATAGCAATATAGCTAGCGATTGAGATTGCACCTTCGGTATGTGATAAAGGATAGGAGCAGGTTGTTAATTAACCGGTAACGTCATTATGGGATTGTGATCCTTTTTAAGACATCAGAAAATAGAATAGCTGGGAGTATTAGAATAGCTGGGAGTATTAGGTCGTAACAGAATGTGGGAAAGGGAGAAATCTGTCGTTTCTTCAATTGGACACAGAGAAAAAATATTTCCGTTGCATATCTTTTTTTATTGGAAAGGTTGAAAGATATTGTCATGCTGTATAACAAGTTATGAGAGATGGGGGGGTGGGGGGATAGGTAGGGTGTCCTCTAAATATATCATAAGATTGAAGAAAATCTCCTACATAGCTATATGTTTTAACACATTCGAAATTATGCAAAACATAGCTTTATATATATACCATTCATTTATTATGAGCTGCGTCGCCACGCGAAAACCAACTTTCAAGAGTATTGGACAGGCATAGAATAATTAGGATGTTCCTGGTTCGCTATCTATTTACGCAATCATTTCAGAAGCATCCACATGATGGTTATGGCCTAATACAAAGTAAGCGCCGCTTAACGCAAAAACTAAACGTAAAACGATTGCGTCCAGTGTATACCATCCATATAAGCTAATGAAACACTGCAGTCTGATCTGGCTTTGCACTGTAAGGAAATTAGTCACAAAAGGTTTCCAGAAACGTATGTCAGGCAATATAGTTTTGGATTCTTTGCATGGATGCGCAAGCCGGTCTTTTACCGGACGTGAACCATTACATTTAGGTTGGTTTCCCGGGAGCATACGTCAAGAATACAAGAATATATGCACACATTGTAACTCTCCGATGGTTGATATTCGAATGGCGTGGCTACTGTTACATAAAGCCGTTACAAGATGTAATAGTTCCACTAGATTCACATCATTGCCCATAAACAGACCCTCAGGTTTGTCCGAGTTAGCATTGACAATCGAAAAGGCCTTCATATTTGCATAAAACACTCGGGTTGTCATCATCAATTACAAGATACTTTTCTAAGCTATGTGATGAGTGCCTTGCCTGTCCGTTTAATGATTCGCCTTATTATCTTATTTGTCCAGGGCAGGCAATATTTACATTACTATTGCATTTCCTTTCCCCCAATTTGTAGTCAATTGGGTCGTTTGAAGGACCTTCGGGCTAATTTAAACTCTTTGCTTTTAACATGAAATTAGTTTCTCTCACATTGTTTGTTGCGGTTTGGGAAATTCTGGGACGCCTTTACTTGTTATGTTATATTTTGTAGCCAGTCACGTGTTCAATAAACGATTTAATAGAAACAACCGAGTATGTTTAAGTTATTAATTGTGAAATGTCGAACCGAAATGGGATTTCACGTTTAACGGTTAATGTTATTGTCTATAAAAACGCAAACAAGCTGCTGTGCAATTCAATTGATCGGGGACTGGGAAATCACCATACGGACCACTGCACTCAAAAATAGGTAGATAACGGTAGTCTGGAGTTACCTGCCCCTACCATCACATTATCGAGTCGGGCATACATCATTAATGGCGGCGACATTGGACATGGAGTAAGTAAAAGGCTTTATAGATACCACCTTTTGGCTTCATTATTCATGTATTGATTCCAAACATAAATTGTAATGGTCCGCTGTAGAGTTTAATAAAATCAACAGTTTATTTACTAATTCACGATATGTTATGTGATAGCTATATATAAGGCCAGGTGACCAATCTAGTCGCCATTGTTGGATCCTGCAAGAGGTACTAATTTACTCAAGTTCACTGGGTACCAGATTTGTAGATACAGTTGCTGTGATAACGTAAGTGGAAACTCTGGCGTTACCAAATCGCAATAAAGGGAGATAATAATATTGAATAACAAATTTCGACTGAAGAAATGAACCCGTTTAACTACATGTACCTCCTCTTGGACACACATATCTCTAGCATCATAGGTAGTCAGCCCACAAACTGTGTCCGAAACAGCAGTTTCAAAGAGTTTAAGTGTGGGCTAACAACCTATGATGTGAGAGATATGTTCGTCAGTAGCTTGGAAAATTCGGATATTGACAAACCTTTCTCCATTATTGGGTCATATTGTTGTCTCATGATGGAACGTAATTATCCAACAGCTAATTAATCAAGTTGAAAACAGTTCCGGGTTTCTATACGTGATACGTGTAGATCAGTCTATGGTTCATTATGGAATAGAAAACTGTTTTCCCTCAAGGACATTTTGTATTGCATATCTAAACAAGCCATGTCAGACGGAAATCAACCTTCGGGCTTTAGCCAGCAGTCAACGGGAAACGTATTTCCAGACAACTAAAGAAAACATCACAAGAGTTTAAACGTTTCAAAGGCGTGAAGTTAAACCACAATGAATTCGTATTTGATAACACTTCACGATCTGTGTATTATATTTCTCTTCTCCCTGTATAAGTTGCATAACAAAGTTCAGTCAAGTCAAACTGTTACCAAAATACTTCAGAAAATATAGATAACACCAATTTTCGATCACATTATCTTCAGGACTAGCAAACATTTAAAGCCAGGAGAGAAAAACTTCTCCGGCTTCGCCAAAAGAACTATATATGTCATTTAAACCTACACGTTAAATAAATTGAGGCATAAACCAGTTCAATGCCAACAGGAATGGCACATTTTGTTCAAAACGAAGCCTTACTACAAATTATTTAATTAATCAATGTTCCACAAATCACATTCGAATGTTTGAGTATTAGGCATTAAACCTCGTAACGTAAAAGGACGAATTCAGAGAGAAAACAGATTTAACTACTTCAATGTCATACGGAAAGCTAGTCTTAATAATACTTCATACGGAAAGCTAGTCTTAAAAATGCTTAACGAAACCTGAAAAATCTTTTTTATAAATTGACCGTAAAAAAAACGCGGAGCAAATAATTATCATTTTAAATATTTTGGATTTTTCGTCATTCAAAGAAAAAAGAAA
Organism: Serripes groenlandicus; assembly: GCA_031761405.1. Taxonomy (NCBI): domain Eukaryota; kingdom Metazoa; phylum Mollusca; class Bivalvia; order Cardiida; family Cardiidae; genus Serripes; species Serripes groenlandicus. The sequence goes on along the minus strand of JASEVX010000007.1, from coordinate 20,453,151 downwards.
ATGACTTATACGTCATGTTAAGGGAAATTTGTAACCACCATACCAGGAATCAGCAGCAGACAACTCTGAAATCATGTATACGCAAAAATAGCCAAACTCTCTATAAATGAAGGAGTGGCCACTGATTGTATATAGTTAAAAACAGTATGGTATAGAGTGGGGGAAATTGCTTATTATGTGCAATTTCTCATTTAAATTTTTCTGAAAATGTTAAGACTAACAAAAGTTTGATGGACTTTATAAAGCTCTGTGCAACAAAAAAACGAAGAACAATTATAAATTTAATAACTTCCTACAATGTTTATAAAATACTATAATCTGAAGTCGACGCACAAGTCGGGAGATCGGGGGAAGAGTTAATAAGCACGAGCCCTGGCGCTCCCCTGTCTGTTTGATGAGGGAAGGCAGCCATAAAGTCTCCGTATTTACGACGGCAGGAGAATAGTAGTACGGGGGACTGCTTCGTTAAAACGGACAACATCATTACTGCTGACGTAAAAAGACACAAAACTATTGTAAAATGTTGGAAGTGTGGCTGTCTTCATGAAGTACATTATGATTTCATTTAATTAAGCTACATGTGGACAGATCGAGGGCTTGGCGTGAAACGGTTGTAACTCAAAACCTATTTTGAAAACCCTGCATTAGGGGCAATTTTGACCCTTTTGTAAACAATGCAAATTTAGGTGCCATTGCTCGGAACGAGTAATGGCACCTAAATTTCCATTGTTTACCAAGAAAAATGATTTAACGCTTATAAAGACTTTATGGCGAGGTAATTAACCTTGGTAAAAACATACACATTTTAGTTACAACCGTTTCACGCCAAGCCCTCGAGATAGTATGTTAATATCCTAGAAAGGTGCAGCTTCTTATGGGACAGTACGGAGGTTACGTTTGTTTGACGTCGGTCTTGTTTTAGGAACGGGCACTTGATGGGCAGGGGGAATATGTAATAATGAGAAACCAACTTTTCGACGTTACACAATAAAAACGTTAATAAGTAAGTAAGTAAGCATTTCTAAAACAATTGAATAATACAACAAATAATACATATGAAATCAGACCCCGCGGGCATATAAGTCACTTCTAACCCTTTCCCACATATACAAAATATGCAGTATCCCACTTTGCACATATTAAGTAAAAGAAAAATAGAAACTATATAAATGAAAGAACAATTATTGAATAAAGTTTAAAACATTATCGCAGAAGGAGAATTAACTCATTGTTAGCAAATACTCCTTTTGCTTCAATGTTTTCTAAAGTCGTAAAGTCGTCTACACCCGATGTGTTAGAAAGCAAGTAATAAGAGAAACAAAAAACAATTGTTATATGGTTTCTGGCGGAAGATTAATGATCTAACAACTGTACAGAAATAACGATCCTCATTTCCCACTCAAATAACGAGACCTATATACTTTTAAATATTGTGAAATCTAATTGACTTTGAACACGTGCATGCATCATTATTTCCACTTCAGTCGAAAATAGGTAGACACCGTCGTTCGAAGTATCTTGTCATTGCGGGTTTAACCCTGATCAGATATTAACGTGCGCTGTATGCGGGCAATGGTCAAGAAAGGTATTACTTTAACCCTTTCCCTCATATAGACGCTTTCTGACGCCTCTGCAGCAGATGGCTTTTTGAAAACATAGTGACAAAAGAAGAAATTGCACAAAACGTGCAATTTCTCTTTTTGCCACAATGTTTTTCCACTTTTAGTCATAGGTTATCCATTCGATTATAGAGGTTTTCCAATATTTGACAACATATGTTCAAAGTCGTCTGCTGCAGAATTGTCGTATGAGGGAAAGGGTTAAGACCATAAGCACACACTATAATGAGATGATACAATCAGACAAGGTCTGGGAAGGCCGTCATAAATTGATTGGGTGCAATTAAGAGGTTACTCCTGATATTTCTCTGTTATTGTGACCAATAAAAAAAACGAGGCACGCCATTTAAAAAGAGAGGTTTGCCATTTGCTAGACTTCGTCAACCAGGCTCGCAGTCGATAAAGCTGACGCTCAGTGTGCCTAAGCACGTAACCCTTTACCACGCACAATCGACAGTGTAGCAGAGGTAGAGCGTCGACCTTTCGTACCAAAGGTCCCGGCTTCGAGTCCTGTAATGAGCGGGTACTGACTGTTTTTCACACAAACGGCGCGAGTATTGTTTAAGTCTCAAGGAAGCAGACATCGAGCGGGATTATTATAAGCTGAAAGCTTGTTTCGCAATCGATGTAAAATATATGAGTTTAAACTAAACGCTTCATCACGTCTCTGCAGCAGATGAATTTTGAAAACATTGTGACAAATGGAGAAAATGCTCATAATGAACAATTTCTCCATTCGCCAGAATGTGTTCAACACTATTCAATAATCATACTTTCATTTACTGAGATTGTTTATATTTTACCTAGATGTTTTCAAAGTCATTTGCTACATATGTGTTGTATGCGGGAAAGGGTTAACGCCCATGCCTCTTACTTCAACCATTTCCATCGTACAATTAATTTGGTGGTGCAGAGGAAGAGCGTCAGACTCGGGTGCGGTAGGACGCTGGTTCGATCACGGCCGGGTCATACGAAAGACATGAAGAAATGGTAGTAATGGCTGCCCTCTTCTGCACTCAGGGTTGCCATTTCGACTGACTGGCTGGTGTCAGGATAAATGGACCAGTAGTAATTTACTCATAAAACCCCGTGATATAACAGAAACATTGTTGAAAGCGGCGTAAAACACCAAACAATCAATCAATCTGATGATGATGTTCAACCGTGTTTTCTTATCTCCTCCTAGATTTGTTACAGTAATGTTTACTTTTTGAATGAGTATGAGTTTAGGCATCCTCGGTACCAGGCTATTCATAAAGTATATCATATATGTTATGAATAGCCTGGGTACCGAGGATGGAGTTTAGGTAAAACAGAATACAGTGAAATAAGGATGAATGAACGATAGGTTAGCATATTTGGACAGTAATGACAAAGAACGCGTCTGCAAAATATCTTAATGAATACGCACTGTTGAATTATACCGTAACGTATTGTATTGCATCTGTAACAAGAAACTTTAAGACCCTAACATGTTTCTGTCATGTGTTCGGAAAAAAACACTTAATTACCATAGCATGCGTTTCATGGTCAATTGTACTTGAAAGTTTCTTTGTGGTCGTGAGTTTTATCTTTGATGAAATTCCCCCGATTTCGCAAAACATTATGGCATTTGATGACATTTTCCGAAAATATATTTCCCTTTGACAAAATTCCCCGAAAACATATTTCCCTTTCAAAAAAAAATCACCGAATATTTGTTTCCCATTGACGAAATTTTCCGAGGATATATTTCCCTTTGACGAAATTCCCCGAAAATGTATTTCCATTTGACGACATTTCCCTAAGATGTATTTCTCTGCGACGGAATTCCCCGATCATAGATTTCAGTATGACGCAGACAGGTTTCCCTTTGACGAAATTCCCCGAAGATAGATAACAGATTTCCCTTTGACGAAATTCCCCGAAGATAGATAACAGATTTCCCTTTGACGGAATTCCCCGAGGATAGATTTCATTGTGAAGCAGACAGATTTCCCTTTGACGGAATTTCCCGAGGATATATTTCAGTGTGACGTGGCTCATACACTTAAGAAGATAGTGTGAATGTAACATGCTTGTAATTCGATAGCCTATTGAACAGCAGATGCACATGATTATGTAATAGTATATAATGAGATAATGTTTTGTATTAATCATTGAAAGTACTCTGTTGAAACATGCATTATATTCTTCTCACAAAAGTTATATTCAATGAAGGCAATGACAAGTGAAATCCGTTCTTGCTATACGTGTGAATCACAAATGGATGGGCCAGCAAAGAGTGAGGTGAACTGGCGATCGATATGAAACCGTAAATGCCTCGAGCATTTTGGCGACCAAATGAGACTTCACATGCTCCCAGAGTAATCTCACCATATCACAAAGGAACCATCGATAAGTAAACTGTCGCTGATATAACTGTTATACTGTTGATATAACGTTTAATTCCAATATACCAATATCTGAAAACTTGTCTGAATCGTAGTAAATTCTAAGACCTCCCGTTGTTGGTTGTCGTGTGTTGTGGCATATGCCATGCAGTAATATAATTAACTTGTTTGTGATACTTAAAACAAAGAGAAAGAAAAGACTGTGGTCGCAGTACTAAACTCAGTTCAATTTGCAAGCCGGCACAATTAAGCCAATAGCCGTTGTTTGTATTAGCCATATAAAAATTTACTCGTAGAGAATATGACTTATTGACGCAAAATAATACAATGATATAATGCACATACAAAGATACAGCCAGCAAATAAAATGAAAGTATGATATGAAACAAAACGTGCAATATGTTAAACAACCTTAGAATATTTTGATAGTGTTGGAATTTGCAAATGATTCTTAGTTATTACTAGACACCCAATTTTATAAATACGCTTTTCTCCATAGTCTGTTTACTTCTTCTTTCTTATATTGCAAGAAATGCAGCCGCTTTTTTTTTATTGTCTTAGTTTTCTAAATCAAGTAGACAAAAGTAAAAGAATGAAAACTTCAACACATTTAACACAAAAACATGTTTCAACAACCAAAACTTAAGCACATCTTTCAACCGATAGGAACATTTATTTTTTACAAAAAATATGTTGATTATTAATTATTAATACGAAAATATCGAGACATCTTTGTTTGATGTCTATCGGTGTATATATATGACACGCCCCCTTTTGTCTGACAGAATGCGATGCCTATTGTGCAAATTTCATATTCCCTCCACACGACGCCCTAACTCGGTTCCAAATTTGTATTAAGGTCAGGTCTAGTTTCTCTGTATTACTAGGTTTATTAACGAACCCGCGTCGATGATATGAAATAATTACGTAGATGGCTCAGTAGGACATTTTGCTTGGATTGATTGGCTATCTATATTTACAAATGTTCCTGGTTTACACCGAACATGAGTTTATGCCGAACATGGTGTATTATGTCATGGAACAAGATGTGGTCTGCGACAAATGCTTAATTCATTGATTTGGGTATAACGCCATTTTCAACAATTGCGTATAACGTTATGAGTTACCAGTAAGGTCAATGTATTGTGACACCAGCAAGTCATGATAATCACACAATCCTGAGCGCCTAGGAGGGTAGTAATTTCAATCATGTTTAAAAGTCTTTGGCGTTACTCGGCCGGGAATTGAACCCGCGACCTCCCGAACCATATACGGACGTTCTACCACTTCACCACCGAGACACTAAACTTTATGCATTTCATAACAACGAAACGAGGGTGGTTGTCACGGAAAATTAATGCAAGAAAATTATTGAGATTTCTTAAAACTTCAAAAAAATATCAACCTGCATGTCCCTGCAGTCTTATGTTGGTTTACACTGTTCCGTACGAATGTTTCAATATTTAGTAATGGCTTCTCTCTTTTTTAAGAACTTTGTAATCAATTAGGCGGGACGATTACTACCATTTCCACGTTTACTTATGTACATGTTAAATAATTAAATCCATTCTTAATTCCCTTCTACAAGTCCTAATACTCGAGGGATCATGAAGTATAAAAGCAATCCAATCGTTTCCTAATTGTTTCTTAATGCCGTTATTTGCGCTGCGCCACGATGCATACTTCACAAGAGGACTAGATAAGAGGGAGTGAACAGGCCTTTTCCCGATAAAATTTATCTTATTATTCAACCTAATCCTATGTTGTGTGTTCTCAAAAGAATCGTCTCACTAAGTACCCACAACATAGGATTTGGGTATCAAAGAAGGATTTTAGAACATTAAAATGGACCTTATTTAGAGCTCCGCTGCACACATTACAATTGAGAAAACACCGCTCTAACATATAGTTGAACTCTGTTCCTCTGCAATAAGTTAGGAAGGGTGATCAAACAAGAATATTTATAGTTAGTTGCAACGTCGACAATTAGCATCATTATGAGACGTAATATAGGTTATTGCATCAATATGGGAAAATATTGTGTTGGACGAGTTCCTTCGGCTGAGTTGCCCGAGCTTGCGAGGTGTTAACAATTATTGCGACAATAACCACTGTCGACGTACAACACAATAGATTCCCATAATCATGCAATAACATTTTTATTGTATAATTTGATATTGGCTATTTAAAATGTGTCGTTTTGTTTGTTTTAAACACGTCACACTTATTAGAAAATTAACAGTCGTTTTGGATTGCTCAGAGAAATAAACATTAACGATATATCGCGCATTTATACTCTCCTTTACGCTGGTTGCTAAGGTCGCGGAAAATATAATTTACGAACCGCCATTGTTGTCGATCTCTAAATCACGAAAGGTTGGATGAGAGCGCTTTGTAACGTTAGTGTATGGAAATAGTTCCGTCCTTAGCGTCACGTGAAAAAGATTCCAGTGCAATATCAACCCGTGCAATATCAAATGATATTGCATCCTTTGTTCATATGGAAACAAGAGGTATATTCTATATATTATATGTAAAGTGGGTAAAGTGGGCGGTTTATGCGCCGGGCACCTGTGCGCTAAACGTTACGTTATGACGTCACGTTACGTAACATTGTTATTACACTAGTTGAATACGCAATTTATTCAATGGCTTTATTACACTCCGGCGACGTCATTTATGATATAAACTAAATTTCATGAACATTTCAATATTTTTTTAACATAACAAACACATATCATATATCAAAATAATTAATTTGATGATAAATATAAGGTGGAATTATGAATAAGGTTATACAAAAATAATTCATTTGTTGATAAGTTTTCTGTGGAATTATGAGTAAGGTTTTTTCAAAAATGATTCCTTTGTTCATAAGTATTCTGAGGCATTATAGGTCTTGTCGAATCTTGATTCTGGTTAAAACGGAGGCTTTTTATAGATGGATATTGAGGATTTCAAAAGAAGACGATTTAACCCTTTCCCATATATAACAATTTTGCAAAAGACGACGTTAATAACTTATTTTAACAAATCCCTATAAATGAAAGTATTAGTATTGAATATAGTGGAAAACAATATGTCAAAATGAATAATTCACTTGTTTTGAGCAATTTCTACTCTTCCCACAATGTTCTTTTAAAAGCGCAGTCTGCTACAAAGGTGTCAGAAAGCGTCTGTATGTATGGAAAGCGTTAATCCAACTGCTTATTGAGTGATTTTGAGGCAACTACTAATATGACCTTTGATGGTAGCTTAATAATACATGCCGAATGTGTCGCAGTAACGGTTGAATCCGTTGTTAGTTGATATCTAGTAATCTTTTATATGCGTCGATTCCTGCAAATAATTGTGTGTGGAGTACAGATGCGAGAAAGCCACGAAGCACACTTTGGGTGAATTGGTCCCCGTTATATGACTGAAATACCTTTTAAAACGGCGTTAAACTTCATTCAATATATATCGTCCGGATAACGGAACCAGTGGCTTTGTACTTGTTTGTGGTTTGGTGTGTTGTATCTCTCGCCATCCATTGATATGCACCAAAAAGGAGCGTCTCTAAGTATCACAAAAGAGGAGATCGCTTTATGTTTAGAATAGGAAGGTGAAATCAGCCGCCGTAAACAATAACTTTGATAATATTAAACTCCATGCGACAAATAAATCAAACTGTTGACAACTATATCAGTTTAGGTTGGGTGTTATGTATCTCTCGCCATCCATTGACATGCACCAACAACGAGCAACACCAATTATCACAACAAGGGGGATGATCGCTTCATGTTTGGAATAGGAAGGTGAAAGCAGCCTACGTGATAATAACTTTGATAATATTAAACTCCATGCGATAAGTAATCAAACTGTTGACAACTATATCAGTTTAGGTTGGGTGTTATGTATCTCTCGCCATCCATTGACATGCACCAACAACGAGCAACACCAATTATCACAACAAGGGGGATGATCGCTTTATGTTTGGAATAGGAAGGTGAAAGCAGCCTACGTGATAATAACTTTGATAATATTAAACTCCATGCGATAAGTAATCAAACTGTTGACAACTATATCAGTTTAGGTTGGGTGTTATGTATCTCTCGACATCCATTGACATGCACCAAAAACGAGCGTCTCTAATTATCGCAACAAGGGGGATGATCGCTTCATGTTTAACAACAACGAGCGACACTCATTATCACAACAAGGGGGATGATCACTAACCATGATACCGCTTACCGGATACTATTTTCTGGAAAAAAGATTGAAGAGGTTTTTATCTCAAAATCGAATCAAGAAACATGCTCACTGACTTTCGTAATATTTGGAATATGACTATCTCAATTCTCAAAGGAATATAAACCTTCAGTCCTTTACATGGTAAAGTGGATATGGTCGCTCCGATAATATATGTTACCTCGATACTATTGAAAACGACGTTCAACTCCACTTGATCAATAAATTAAGGCTTGGGTTGCTAGCTTAAGTAAGGTTTGGCGTTTTGTAACTTTCTCCATTGATTGACATGCACCAAAAAACGTGCAATACTCATTATCACAAAGAGGAAGCTCACTCAACAAATATCGCTTAACGTACATTTTATTTTACTGAAAATATATTAAAGAGTTTTACATCTCAAAATTGAGTCAAGACACATGCTCTTCGACTTTCATCAGTTTTGGAGAAGGATCAATTCACAGATAAAGAAAAGTCCAGTACTTTACAATCAGTATGTACTATGATAAGTTAGCGACTCCCGGCAGTCTGAACAAAAATCGTCCGTTTTGAAATTCGGTCGTACACTGAGGAATCTCGGAATACGTTACAGAAGAATTACGACCCGAAGTAGACTATACGTTAGTGCGTGATTTTAAAGTAATATCTGTTGTAATAGTCGTTGTTATGAAAGAGATATCTCGATTTATTCTTGTCGGCTTCTTCACGTATACTTTAGTGTATTATTAAAAGCGAGCCAGTAATAAAAACGTATGAGCAATCAGAACTACTGCAACGGTGTTTTCAAAAGACAGATTCGTTCAATGAAATGGTTCGAGTTAAATCAAATATTCGGGAAAGAGGAATAGGGAAATTATTCCTGAAACAGAAAATCCGCAGGAGGCGAAAAGTGTATTTCCGGGTTAGCCTGCGTGGCATGCTTATGCTGATCCGGATCGATACTTTACGCAGAGTCCATAATGTTGGTTTTCTCGTAGAACGGCTCAATTATAATGGGGAGGTCAAGACCCACAGGTCAACAGTTCAACGTGACGGAGGAATGAACGGCCCTGGTTAATCAAGAGACAGTTCTTTATAAATCAAATTATCATTAAAATCCCGTTCATTGACCTCTGAAATACACGACAGAACAAGTATCAACTGTACAAATTAGAGACATCTATGTCTAGCTGACATAGTCAACGCCATCGTAATTCATCACTGTTTTATTCAACGTCGATGTGATTCTTTCTAGGGTGCTTACAAGATAAAGATGCAGTCGTGGTAAAGACGACTCTTGTTTTCTATAAAGTATCGTTCAGAATAAAACAGCAGCTTTATCATACTTATTTCGTTGAGTTCAGAGCAAGAACTAATATGTATGTAGAGCAATTTAAAGTAGGGCATCCCTGAAATGTTCGGCAATAAGACAGTTTCGGCGATTTCCGTCAGTATTCATTAGAGTTCGGTTTTGTTTGTGGACGTATCGGTTACTTTTACAGAACAGTACAGATCTTTAACTATTTCATACGAAGATCGTTTAGCCAATTAGGGATTTTCTACCTTAGCCAGAAAATCGTTTATATAAGTTTTTACGACATCTAATGATGTAATATGATCCGCGGATCGGCTACAGTTAGCGTTCAATATACACTAAACGTTGATGTTTTATAAAAGCGCGAAAACCCACCTGGCGCCAGAGAAACGAAATATTGGTATCACGGAAATACCATAAACCATATCGGATTGTCGCGAAACACTTTTTTATGTTCAGTGTCTATTAAACGCAGGGCTGATTTTGCTAGAGCGTTCATCAGATATATCAATAAGCGAACAAGTTTATTATTAAAGCTTCAAGTTTATTATATAACGAGCTGCATGGCTTCTACGCAGAGCTCTAGATAAGGAGAGTATCACCCATCCCTAAATCCATATATGAGCATCAAACCCTACGTTGTGGGTATTTAAAAGAATCTTCTCAGCAACACAGGGTTTAGTTGAGTCATAAGAGAGATATTGTTGGGAAAGGACCTGTTTACAACCGTTTCAAGTCCTCCGCAGGTATACCCATGCAAACACGTTTAGGATTGTTTGCAAGCTCAAGAGAACCTGCATAGCTTCGAAACACATCGGCCGCGTCTAATGAATCTGGTCTTAATTGTATAAGGACAGAGCCTTCTCTATACGTCGTAATGTGTTTTAGACCTATATACAACTTTTGATACAACTTTTGATAGATTTACGCCATTTAAACTGGGAGATATTTGTGATCCCGATACAGAGAGTCAATTCTCGCTAGACACCGATCATCTATTAGGAACCTTTTTGTAAAGATGCGGTTCAATTTACGATGACCATAGGGGTGTCTTAGAATAATGAGAAAGCCTGATTAGAAAATAAATGAGAGAAATAAGGAGGACAATAATCATTCGCATTAAGACCGTATTTATTACGAAACTGTATTCTATAGATTTATATATTCTTGCTAAACAAGCAAAAGTATTTAGCACGTAGTTCAAGCTTTGCAATTCTTACCATGATCTTATTCGTTTTAGGGTGATTTTAACATGAATTTAAAACCAGTTAAGAGTCTATTGATCGAAAGCATGAGTTAATTCGTACATTTTAACCAAATATGCAATATGATGTTAACACTGATATATTGATGACGAAGCATAATTGAGCGGTGCTCTATGAAAACCGGCTTTCCCGTAATTATAGAAACTAATAATGAATGTGTGAACGTGCACAGTACACTTTGTGCCTCTGTTGTACGAAATCTGTTAGGACTGGTTTCCTGCGTTCGTTCTCATCAAATAAACTGGCCATTCATCAGTTCGTATGATTGACAAAAGTCATTGTCATGAAAGTCATTCATCCTCCAACATACAGGCTAAACTATGCCGGTTTGCCGTTAGTTGTCTGGTAAGAATGCTGTTATGTGTGCAGTATTACTGCAAGGAAACACACGGTTATGTGAACTGGCCGCCATGCAATTACTTGAGTGCTTTCGCAAATGGCGTTAAGCTTCAACCAAGCAACCAATACACTGTTGCCATCGCATAAATTTAAGTCAAGAGGAAAACTGTTAAGAATTATGTAAATTAACCGTGTGTTTTATACGGACCGTAGACAAACCCGCATGTACGACCTGACAATTGGTAATAAAACACGCTGCATTTATAAAACAGACAGAAATTGATTATAATTTAGTTAATTGTACGCTTACAATAAATAAAACTTAAAAATAACAAGATACAGACTAATTACAGTCACAAACGTTATTTATAAGAAATAACCTGTAACACGTTTAGACACGTAAAGCAATTTGGGCTCTTATTAAATTTCCGGTATGACGTGATTTAAAGCTACAACGTCACTCAACTAATGGGCTAAAGTTCTAAGATTTTTATTTAAAGGTATTGTTATATCTAAATAACATATAACGTCGATTTACATGTGTCGTTTGATAACTAAATAACATATAGGCGGCCAGTGAAGACTCTGATGAGACCTATACAGCTGTGCCTACACACAGTCTCACCAGAGTCTTCATTGCACGCATTATGCAATAAGACACCTCCCCCCACCACAAGTCGCAAAACGTGATGAATTTCTAAGCCAACCATGCGTTGTTGTTATGGCCAGGAAAACAGACCCGCAGTGTGTTCAACTTACAGTAACTTCAAATAAACTTATCAAATTACTGCTCCTTCATTTCACACTATCAGTGCTTTGATTGGTGGAAAACGTTGCCGCTATGTCACGTCCGTACCTTTAGCGTGCAACGGTATGCTGTGGGTATACATTTATTGACAGAAAGAGTAATGAACGTGTGGCAATGGAATGGCGAGCTATTATTTACCATGTAGTTTTAAATTGTTAGTTTACCACCAAACAATTTAAAACGCATTACCATCGAGAAAGAAAGACGACATGCTCCAAGTGTTTGTTTAATAAAGATACAGCCCGCCCTCATTCAAAGAGTGATTTGAAGTAGAATTACAATTTTTAAAAATGAATCATTGTTTATACATATGATTGTTCAAAGAGTGTTAGTAGCACAATTATATTTCCTATATTTGGTGAAGTATATAACTAAACTTGTCCCAAACAGAACAGGGAATGAGGACTCTGTGTAATCTTGGCTACAGTTTAAAAACGGTAAGCAATTTACCAGTTTTGTGTACTTACACTGGTGCAGTGGTAGAGCGTCGGCATCTTATACCAAAGTTCCCGGGTTCAAATCCCTAGATGAGCAGGTTCTACCTTTGGGATTTTTCCACATAAACGGCGCTAGTACTGGTTAAGTTTCCAGGAACCGGAAATGTTACGGAGGTGTTCGCAATAACCGTTCGTAATCATTCGTGCATTTCGAGTACTCACACATCATACACGAGTTATTTACGAGTGATTTAAACAATCTGTCTTTCACATATTTTAATCTGACGTGGATCTAAGAACTCAATCAGACAGTGTGTATGAATCCATCAAAGTCATTGTTTTGGATATAAAGATCGTCTGTGCGATTATTAATGATAAACTAACATGGAAACGACACATTCATCAAGCCATCATTAACGTGGTTTGACACATGGATTGAATCGGAGAAAATTCATAATGAATATAATTGTCCATACTGGTTCTTGATTAAGGTCTATAGAGTTCTATAGACAAATTATGCCAAATGTGTGTCTTGAATGCTTGTCTAACATTACTGTAACGAGGGCGGGCGATTAAGAGGTCTGCTATATATGTCAACATTCTCAGATGAGGCTTTGTTGCCGGAGTTTGAACCTCGGTCATTGGTTCGTTCCGGAGATTCACAAAAGTCACTGTGACTAGCGTCATTCGTCTTCCATCGATAGGCTAAATGGCATATGAGGGATGGTAGCTGGATGGCTGGAAAGAATGGTGTATGGATGACCGGTGCGAGAAAATCAGACACGACACGTTATGAGAATTGGAACCAGTGATATATCTGAAATATCGTTGAAAACGTCAATCCTAAATAATCAATCAACTTATTTCAATATTTAAAATGACATCAAAACGCCATAACATCGGTGTATTCCCCGAACGCCTACTCTATTTAATCCCTACTTGATCAGAAAAATGACTTGGTTAGCCCTACTTTTCAAGGGACAATGGTCGAGCCCCGGTAGCTCAGTCAGTAACGACGCCGGCTGTCAATCCAGGGGTTATGAGTTCGAACCCCAGCTCGGCAAACTTAGTTTCCGATGCTTGACAAAAGTCAATGCGACAAGAGTCATTCGTCTTTCACCAATGGGCTTACTATGTGGAAAAGCAGCCAGTCGCTTGGAAAGACTGTTGTGTGGATTTCTGGTGTGAGAAAGACAGAAAACACATGGATAGACGAACTGACTGCTGTGAAATGACTGAAAAGTTGTTGTAATCATCGTTAAACCCCAATCAATCAAGGGACAATGATAAGTGACGGATTGAATGAAGGTAGAATTGATTACAATACAAATATGCACAACTTGAAATACCTTGATAATAATCCTAAGAAATGAAACCTATCCATTAACATCTCCCTATATTTATATCTAGTGTTGCGTCTCTCTTAGATACCAGGTATAAACGGCTTGGCGATAACATCTTATCTGTGTCAGTCTAATACTCTTTACGACATTGATCCCGAAATAAAAAGGCCAATGGGTTGTTAAATATGCTGATCAAGACGGTATGGCTTTACTCTTTCCCACATACAATCAATCTAGAGCAGATAAATTTAAATTACCATCCGGGCAAGTAAATGTACATGTATATACACATGTCCTAAAGCTTAAACTAAGATAACTGTATGCCGTTGAAACATGTGACTTTTGAAAACATTGTAGCAGAAAAGAAGACATTGCTTATAAAAAGCAATATTTCCTTTGCTACAATGTTTTTAAAAATCGCCAGCTGCATATGCCCCGACAATGCATATGTATGTAGAAAAGAAAAAGACAAGATATCACGGAAATGACCAATTGGTCTTATAGAATTATTTATAGCGACGTCGTTTTACATGTGTCATTTTTTGTATTACTAAATACCGAATGTAATAAAGATCATAGAACCAAATTTGTTATCGATAAAGGTTCGTCATTTGAATAGAATTCCAATGTTGTTAACCCTTTCCCCCATACGACAATTCTGCAGCAGACAACTTTGAACGTATTTTGTCAAAACATAGAAAATCTCCATAATTGAAAATTCCAAGTGGAAAACATTGTGGCAAAAGGAGAAATTGCACGTTTTGTGCAATTTCTTCTTTTGTCACTATGTTTTCATAACGCCGTCTGCTGCAGAGGCGTCAGAAAGCGTTTATATGAGGGAAAGGGTTAAAGCTTGTCTGCTACAGAGAGGTCAACAATACGCCTTGATCGGGATAAGGATTACTTGTTAGGTCCACGGTATCTGTGTGACATCAATGAAGGCTTTCATCTTCCATCTATCCGTACAGCTTCATGACATGCGCCATGCAATAATGGATCGTGCTGCATAGTGGTACGTACGTACAGTAGAATACTGCCAAACTAGTCGAACCCCGGTAGCTTAGTGGGTTTGTCTTACCTATGACAAAAGTCAATATGACAAGCGTCATTCGTCTTCCATAAATGGGTTAACAGGGTACGTTGAAACGCAATCAATTACTTTAAAAGACCGATGTGAAGAGTATTGATGCGAGCAATCCAAGAAACGAATGGGTAAGTGAAATAGCCGCCTTGACATGACTGAATAATGTGAGGACTATTGCGTTAAACCACGATCAGTCAAAAAAACCTAAAAAAAGTCTTCGCTATACGCGTACACGTAAAGCAGCCCTTCTCTTGTGTTCACAATACACTGAAATGGAAACGAAAAGTTTTGCTATTTTTTTTTATGACAACTAATTTCATTTCACCTGATCGAAATAGCTCTTCACGTTTAACGGTAAAGTTAGGCCATGATGCATTTGTTGGCAAAGGACTAGAACTGAAGCCCCACTAGTTTTTCGTTTAACGGTAAAGTTAGGCCATGATGCATTTGTTGGCAAAGGACTAGAATTGAAGCCCCACTAGTTTTACGTTTAACGGTAAAGTTAGGCTATGATGCATTTGTTGGCAAAGGACTAGAACTGAAGCCTCACTAGTTTTACGTTTAACGGTAAAGTTAGGCCATGATGCATTTGTTGGCAAAGGACTAGAATTGAAGCCCCACTAGTTTTACGTTTAACGGTAAAGTTAGGCCATGATGCATTTGTTGGCAAAGGACTAGAACTGAAGCCCCACTAGTTTTACGTTTAACGGTAAAGTTAGGCCATGATGCATTTGTTGGCAAAGGACTAGATTTGAAGCCCCACTAGTTTTACGTTTAACGGTAAAGTTAGGCCATGATGCATTTGTTGGCAAAGGACTAGAACTGAAGCCCCACTAGTTTTACGTTTAACGGTAAAGTTAGGCCATGATGCATTTGTTGGCAAAGGACTAGAATTGAAGCCCCACTAGTTTTACGTTTAACGGTAAAGTTAGGCCATGATGCATTTGTTGGCAAAGGACTAGAACTGAAGCCCCACTAGTTTTACGTTTAACGGTAAAGTTAGGCCATGATGCATTTGTTGGCAAAGGACTAGAATTGAAGCCCCACTAGTTTTACGTTTAACGGTAAAGTTAGGCCATGATGCATTTGTTGGCAAAGGACTAGAACTGAAGCCCCACTAGTTTTACGTTTAACGGTAAAGTTAGGCCATGATGCATTTGTTGGCAAAGGACTAGAATTGAAGCCCCACTAGTTTGACGTTTAACGGTAAAGTTAGGCCATGATGCATTTGTTGGCAAAGAACTAGAACTGAAGCCCCACTAGTTTTACGTTTAACGATAAAGTTAGGCCATGATGCATTTGTTGGCAAAGGACTAGAACTGAAGCCCCACTAGTTTTACGCTTATCAATTGAGCCGTCCCGCGAGAAAACCAACATTGTGGCCTCTGCGTAATATATCGACCCGGATCAGCCTAAGCATGTCTCGCAGGCTTACCCGGATAGACACTTTTCGCCTCCTGTGGATTTTCTGTTTCAGGAATCACTACTCTATACATCTTTCCCCCTAAGACGGAATGTGTTGGCCGGATCAGTCTGCGCGGACAGCGCAGGCTGATCTGGTCGATACATTACGCAGATGATATGAGCAGTCCCGCGAGAAAACCAACATTATGGCCTCTGCGTAATATATCGATCCAGGTAAGCCTGAGCAGTCCGCGCAGGCTAATCAAGGCCGACACATTCCGACTCAGGGGGGTAAAGGTATAGGGTAATGATTTCTTAAACAGAAAATCCACAGGAGGCAAAACGTGTATATATCCGGGTAAGCCTGCCCAGCACACTTAGCCTGATCCGGGTCGATAATTTACGCAGAGTCCACAATGGTTTTTTTTTCGCGGGACGGCTCGTGTATCTTTATAAGACCCCGTTACGGGGAGCCGATATGACCCTCAATTCGCTAGACTCGGCTCTTGTCTATGTAACACTCGGCGGAGTCGTTTCATTAGGAGGAAATGTAGTAATTGAATTAATTCATTAACTGCCTATCTTTCGTATAGTCAGGGTAAGTGTATGGGGGAAGGTAGCCGGCGGTTGCTGTTGTCGGTAGACTGTGGTTAAACAACCTGATTAATGGAGACATAGTCGCTGTCAGTGATATGATTAAATTACTTTTTTAAAACAAAGTTACAGCTAAACCAATCAGTGGAGTTTCACATTATGTAAACTATTTGAGGCTTACCAGTTAGCAAAAGAAACCAAAATTGATTACAAATAATCTTTGCGCTATGAATTTTCCTTATGATTGGTGCGCTAGTGTCAGGATAAACAGTGTCATGAATGTAATTCATTAATCCTTTCCCTCATACGGCAATTCTGCAGCAGACGACTTTGAACGCATTTTGTCAAAAAATAGAAAAATCTCCATAATTGAATGGATAACCTATGACAAAAAGTGGAAAACATTGTGGCAAAAGGAGAAATTGCACGTTTTGTGCAATTTCTTCTTTTGTCACTATGTTTTAAAAAAAGCCGTCTGCTGCAGAGGCGTCAGAAAGCGTTTATATGAGGGAAAGGGTTAAGTCAGGAAACGCTTTGATATATTTGAAATACTGTCGAAATCGGCTTACAACATATTAAATCGAAAGCGTAATTCATTTGATTATATACGAAAATAGTAAAATGGTCCCTTTTCGCAAGTCGGGACCCACAAAGAAATCATGTCTGAGTGTTTTCGTGATGTAAAGCAATTGCAGACAAATTGCATCTGTCTATAGAATTAAATAGATAAACCATCAACACTTTAAGCCATTTGTCTATTCAAAGGATCGCAGATGTCTTGACCCTTTCTCAAATGCAGAGACATTCTAACACGTATTCAGCAGACATCTTTTAAAAATATTGTAATCAAAGGAGAAATTGCTCATGATGAGCAAATTCTTTTTTTGTAACAATGTTTTCAACTACTCGTATAGTACATAACTATAATTACAATCATTTTAAGATTCTTCATATATTTCTTTTCTATATTATTTCAAAATCGTCTGCTGCACATTTGTTGCATTATCCTGCTGCCCTACTTACAAAGGTCCCTGAAACCCCGAGCAACCTGTGCACAGAAAAGTTTCATTACTAATTGAAATTGATTGTGCGGGTTCCACTGATTGATCAGGTACTACAGTGGTCGTAAAAGCCATCTTGTTGTCAAATTTAATCCTGTGCGTGCTGCCAAAGGTATCAGACGTCAGAGCCGTTCCAGGAGATAACCAACATTGTGGACTTTGCGCAAAGTATCGACCCATATCAGCCTGCGCAGTCCGCAGGCTAATGCGAGCCGACACATTCCGTCTCAGGGGGATGGAGATATAGAGTTATAATTCCTGAAACAAAAAATCCACAGGAGGCAAACAGTGTATGTCCGTGTTAGCATGTGCGGCATAAAGTTTTCTCGTGAATCTTGAAGTTTACTTACAAGCTGCACTTCTTGTTATTGCGGAATCACCTTTATATTGGTTGAGAACTGTCTACAAATGATAAAAAGACGTCTCAATTGCGAAAATAAATATCGACTATTCACTTTCACTCGAAATGTTCATTGTTTTTGGACATTTAGATACTTCCGAATGGATATGGGAAGGCAGTAATGTGTTTGACAGAACCTAGATCAGGACCTAGATGATATCTGATGAAAACATTAGCGGAAAAGGAGAAATTGTTCAGTTCCAACAATCGTTCATTTAAAAACGCTGTCTTTCGTTAAAGGATAAAATATCGTATAATTTATGGAAAGAGATATATCAGTACTGGTTTCTGTGAATAAAACTGCTTTTTATCGAAAAAGGTATGTCTGGCAAGCAGATTGTTATACAAAATATACTGGTTGTTTGTATTAAACGAGCCATCTGACTCGCAGACTGAACCAGGCTTTGCTGGTTCTTTGCAATATGGAATAATGTTGTTTTTTATTAGTATCATCAAATGATTTTGTTTTTGATGACTATGAAACAATGATGTTGTTCTAGATGACTATCAAACAATGATGTTGTTCTAGATGACTATCAAACAATGATGTTGTTCTAGATGATTGTCAAACAATGATGTTGTTCTAGATGACTATCAAACAATGATGTTGTTCTAGATGACTATCAAACAATGATGTTGTTCTAGATGACTATCACACAATGATGTTGTTCTAGATAACTATCAAACAATGATGTTGTTCTAGATGACTATCAAACAATGATGTTGTTATAGATGACTATCAAACAATGATTTTGTTCTAGATGACTATCAAACAATGATGTTGTTCTAGATGACTATCAAACAATGATGTTGTTCTAGATGACTGTCAAACAATGATGTTGTTCTAGATGACTATCAAACAATGATGTTGTTCTAGATGACTATCAAACACTGATGTTGTTCTAGATGACTATCAAACAATGATATTGTTCTAGATGACTGTCAAACAATGATGTTGTTCTAGATGACTGTCAAACAATGATGTTGTTCTAGATGACTGTCAAACAATGATGTTGTTCTAGATGACTGTCAAACAATGATGTTGTTCTAGATGACTATCAAACAATGATGTTGTTCTAGATGATTGTCAAACACTAATGTTACTTGTCTAATTATTGGTAAGGGAATAATACAATAGTGTCCCTCTGTGTCCATATTGTCTGTGGTGTAATTTAAGTGTATTGTATACCATACATAGTCATGCCAAGCATATGTAAGACACGCCACATGAAAACAGTCTGTTCAGAAATGCCAATTTGTACCTTTTCCCATGGGCAGGCTCAAAATAGACCGATGCTTAGACTGATCGGGGGTAGTTTTCGCCTGTCAGTCTATGTATATTTCTCTTGTAAGTCTAAAGTTACAAAGTAACACTTTTCCTGATTGGCTAAGCCATCATCGTTTACCCAATCAGAAATTGTGTTTCTTTAAAATGTAGACTATTCTACAAACTGTATTATTAATTTAGAATGTTAAGCGTACATGAGCAATTGATCTTCGCCTGTCGCAATGCATTATAGGTCGGTAATCATGCGGCTTCACTCTACTATTGTCGTACAACGGGCCATCAAAGGTTAGTCACCATTCTGAATGTCTACTCCGTGAATGGAATATGTAAAATGGCGCGCATATCACTAATAAAGGAAGCTATTAACCATTTACCTTTTACCGAACCAACCGTCTGCTCGGAAAATACCATACTACAACATGGACGACATGGACACTAAAGAAGCATTTTTATACATAGTTAACTTGTAACACATGGAATAGGAGAGGTATGTCAAAATGAGCACTTTCTTCTTTTTCCTCAATATCTTTAAAAAGTCGTTTGCCATAGAGACGTCAAAAAACGTGCTTATATCCAGTCAAAGATTGAAGCTTGTCTGCGATGCTTTTGAGTAACATGTCGGTGGCTTTCGCAAAGAGTTAACGAGTCAAATTAATTTGGGTTAATACAGCATATGGTTTTGGCGCCAAATTGTCACCATCTTCAGAGATATGATATCGCAATACGCACTGCTGTCTACACATCTATAAATCAACCCTTTCCCACCTATAGACGCATTTTGGTGCATCTACAGCAGACGGCTTTTGAAAACATCGTGACAAAAGGAGAAATTGCTCAAAACGAGCAATTTCTCCTTTCGCCGCAATGTTTTTTTAAACTTTTTTTCAGTAATTATACCTACAATTTTGAGAGATTTTCCATATGTTTGAGTTGACATTTTCAAAGACGTCTGCTGCAGATTTCCTGTATGTGGAAAAGGATTAATGAGCTACGCGTGGTGTCAAACAGCCTCACATAAACAGTGGGATTATTGAAGGTTCAAACAATGTTTGCACTATCCTACGTTTCAGTCATTGCAAGTTATGTGTGTGTGACTCTAATACGTTTAGACGGACAGCGATGTGTACATAAACTCAACTGAGTCTTTCAACTTTCCATCATGAAGTCCCATTTTCGTCTGAATGTTCACTGTTCACACAGATGTATTAATACCCCGATTCGTTAGATGTATATGACTCATATCTGTAATGGTTACATAGTAACACAATATAAATAAGTGTTCATCATAAGTACATACATGCTTTTCCATGATAATTAATTAGTACGGAAGCACTTAACCCTTTCCCTCATATAGACGCTTTCTGACGCCTCTGCAGCAGACGGATTTTTGAAAACATAGTGACAAAAGACGAAATTGCTCAAAACGTGCAATTTCTCCTTTTGCCACAATGTTTTCCACTTTTTGTCATAGGTTATCCTTTCAATTATGGAGATTTTTTATGTTTTGACAAAAAACGTTCAAAGTCGTCTGCTGCAGAATTGTCGTATGAGGGAAAGGGTTAACCGTCATGTGTAGGACCAAGACATACATACACTGGCTCTCTTGGGGTGTTTTAAGGTTGGTCCAGGAAATATTCAGAATGTTTTATCATGCTCTATTTTGGTCAACGAAACTCGAAAACCGACCGACTGGACTAAGCGACGACGTTTCATTAGCCTTGTTGGAAACGGAGAAAATGTTCAGAATGGGCAGTTACATCTTTCCGGCAATGGTTTTTCCGTTTTACTGTAAATTGTCCAGGCTGTTACTTATTTTACTCTGAGACAACCAGGTCGCGTTGAAAGTATCATATTAAACAACTGATGACAGAACACGTCGTAAACTAACAATTAAGTCATATCTGTGTGTCCGCATATAACACTGCTTTCATTATCTCTGTTCAATTCTTGTCAACGTTCATGTACATGTTGATGCATCGGCAACAGACGACTTTTAAAAACATTGTGGCATTATGAGAAATTGTTCAAAACGATCTGTGTTTTCCCATTTTTCTCAAAGTTTTCAACTCTATACATAAATTATTCTTACATGTTATGAGGTTTTCCACACGTTTTCCTATATGTTTTTTTCAAAGTTGAAGGCTACAGATTTGTTTTACGTGGGAAAGAGAATGTCTATAAGTCATCTCTATATAAGTTTCTGTAAATAACGCGGCTATCACTTTCTCTGTTTAATGAGTCTGGTGGTTCTATTACATTACCCGTTTCGGTGATTAGTATATGAAAAAACATGACAGCTGACACACGCCACATGAATTACGACAGTCGAAGGTTTCCATCGTTAGCCACAAATATTACCTATTTCAGATTCGCACGCTAAACTCTTTCCCTTAAAGAGATGTTTTTTGACGCGTCTGTAGCAGAGATATTGTGACAGAAGGAGTAATTGCTTATAATGAGCAATGTTCTCCTTTTGTAACAACTTTTCCACTCTTATCAACAATTATACTATATATTCGTTTGAAAGAAGCATTTCCCATTTTTTCAATATTTGTTTCAGCTATGTATGTGTAATACCTTCAACTTTACCCATTTAACAGTAATATATTTCATATTCATATTCATTTTTCAAAACAGACGAAGCTATACATTTAATATTAGGTTTACGCTTAACCCTTTCTCACGCAACGACGCTTATTGACACCTCTGGAGCAGACGGCGTTGGAAGACATTGTGGCAAATTGATAAATTGTCCATAGTTCAACTTTATTCAATAACGATTCTTTCATTTATAGAGATTGTCCCTGTGTGTCTAAATGTTTTCTAAGTCGTCTGCTGCATATGTGTTGTATGTGGTAAACTTGTAAAAACATATCGAGGGCTTGGCGTGAAACAGTTGTATCTAAAATTTGTATTTTTTTACCAAGGTTAATCACCTCGCCATAAAGTCTTTATAAGAGTTAAATCACTTTTCTTGGTAAACAATGTAAATTTAGGTGCCATTGCTCGTTCTGAGCAATGGCACCTAAATTTGCATTGTTTACAAAAGGGTCAAAATTGCCCCTAAACCAGGGTTTTCAAAATAGGTTTTAAGTTACAACCGTTTCACGCCAAGCCCTCGAATTATGACGAAAACTGATGTTATATATCTGGTAAATCCACATATGGGGCATGCCGTTATGCCACGCTCCGAGAATACCAACCTTAGGATACTATTGACTTTTATTCGCTTAATTGTGTAACCATGTTGAATTCTTAATGGCATTAATACATGCCCATTTTCATTCAACCGCGTTCGTATGTGCTTCATTCCTGACATACAAGTCCTACTGCCCTTGGTCTGAATACTTATTTGTGCGTTCCTGGAACTTCTATAATTCATTGCCCATCTGCCCTGGACGAGACATAAATATCTACCGGCGTATCTATAGAACCTAAACCAAATTAAACATCCCTGAAATCTTCTTTGACTATTGAATGAATTATACAGAGCAAGATCCAAGTGCGGCCAATGTGCGGGCTGGTCTGGTTATTTACGGATTGATTTATTCTGGTTAATGCCGTTTTTAACAATTGTTTAGTCATATCACGGCGGACAGATTACCTACTCATTTGTTTCCTGGCTATCTCACACCAGTACTCCACACCACAGTCTTATCCAGCAACTGGCTGCTTTTCAACGTAGACTTTGAGCCCATTGGTGGAAGACGAATGACGCTTGTCACAGTGTATTTTAGCAAACATCGGAAATAATGGTGACCAAGCTGGGGTTCGAACTCACAACTTCAGGAGTGATAGCCCACGGCGCTTCCGACTGAGCTTCTAGCTCGGCAGGATATTTACTGGTGCTTGCATATGTCATATCGTAGATTTCCGTAGGGCACGGCTAACATATACTTTAACAACGTACAAGATACAGTACTAACCTTATTTGTTTTTACTAGCAAGTGAGTATTTCTCGAGGCTTTTTCTCACGTTAAATAGAATAACTTAACCAATTTGTTCAATTTGTCCCTCACAGCTATCTACGCCCGACCTAATTCCTGATACCTTTACCCTTTTCCACACTGATGACGTATTTACAGCAGACCACGTTTGATAACGTTGTGGCAAAAAAGAGTTATTCATCAAGATGAACAATTTTCATTTAACCACAACAGTATCAACTTTTTTTGATATAAATTACTTTTATCGACAAATATTTTCAATGCCTGTGCCTTTACGAATTCGTCAGCTACACATCTGTAGCATATGTGAAAGGGTTCGTCGTAGATTCCTATAAACATTGACATAGGAAGAAGCGGATAATTAAATGAGATAGAGAAATGTGTAGAAACAATTGAGGGAAGACGAGAAGATGCCCTTCGTGGACATCAATGTCTTCTTTTTTCATGATATTTGATAAAGTTTCTGTTTTTGCAATTACTGTGTGGGTTATATTAAACTCAAGAAATGTGTTAAAGTATGAAAAAAAGTATTTTTTATAAACAACTAAACTTTAAAGACTAAGGCGAGCTAGAATCATCTTATCATAGTTAAAACTATTCTATCCTTTGAGACTCCGAGTTCAACTTCAGTCACTTTCGAAAATGCTTTCTGGTTTCCTTTGCACGGCCTGGAGAGTTAAAAGCTGGAGTTACCCTCCCTTTCAATTACATAATCGATACTAATATTACTCTGTGTCTCAATGGTGTAAGTGTTCGAGCATGCGCATTGGGAGTGGGAAATGAGGGTTCGATCCGCGGCCGGCGGTTGTATCAAATAGTAGTATATACATAATGGCTTCCCTCCTTGAATCTCTGGATTGCGGAGATAACATAAAGACTGATGCATCGGTGTGAGGACAACTATCAGTAGTACGCGTAATTGAGCCCGTGATTTAACCGAAACACGGTTGAAGGCGGCTTAAAACACATTAAACAAACTTGTCAACATTAGTGAGCAAGACACGAGACGAGTATAACTATTGATGTACATGTAACCAAATACAGTATTGTACGGCACCTTTTTGCCGAATGCGGTCTTTTTGTTAACACCAGTAGTAAATCTCTTAAACTGTTGACACGTCTCTCCAATTTGAGAATAATCTATCTATGGGACTTAATTCGAGTTAAATGTCCCGACAAATGCTGGAATGTTTTCAGTTCTAACCACTTTAGGTTTTGTAATGCCATGCTTTACGAGAAAAACAATTTCGAAATATATGCATTAAACACACAAAGAACATGTAGGCCACAATAATTCAGAATAAAAATGCTGCATCAGAACATTTTACCTTAATCGATTGTAACATATGTTGATTGATTTCGAAAGTGCTATGTCCTGATTTTAGACAATGAAGTAGTTGTATGTCAGGAAAGAACATGAAGGAATTATAGTTGTACAGAACATATTTGAGTTTGGTGTTTTATGCCACTTTCAACAAATTTTCATCAGTTATATCACGGCATTTCCTGGGTAAGTTACCAGTTATACTGGTCCATTTATCCTGACACCAGACGGTCATTCGTAATGATAACCCCGCAAACCTGAGCGCCAAGGAGGGCAGCCATCACGACCATGCATAGACTCTCAACTTTAAAAAGGCAAAGTGTACCGCACAATGTGACCATGACAGTGGAGGTACTCTGTACTCTTACTATGTAGTGTTGTACGTTATAACGTTATAGCGAGTTAAATCAACAAGGGAATGAATTTACAAATAAGTCGTTCCATGTGAAAAGAGATACGTTAGCTTCTGTAAACAGCGTAGATCTTGATCAGACCGTGAATATGCACAAGCTGGTCTTATATTCGGATAAGACTTGGCAGATGGACAGGGTGATCGAAACCCCGCACTGTTTAGAAATGCTGAAATGGAAACCAATCGTTATCCATGGTGTATAGACTCTAGCGGTGAAGATACACTTTGACTGTATGGTGTTTTACGCCGCTTTCAACAATGTGTCAGTTATATCACGGCTTGTACTGGTCCAGTTATCCTGACACCAGCCAGTTAGTCGTAATGCTAACCCCGCAACCCCGCACGCCAAGGAGGGCAGCCATTACTACCATTGTTTAAAGTATTTCGTATGACCCGACCGGGGATTGATCCCGGGGTGAACGCTCTACCACTACATCACCGGGGTGAACGCTCTACCACTACATCACCGGGGTGAACGCTCTACCACTACATCACCGAGGTGAACGCTCTACCACTACATCACCGGGGTGAACGCTCTACCACTACATCGCCGGGATGAACGCTCTACCACTACATCACCGAGGTGAACGCTCTACCACTACATCACCGAGGTGAACGCTCTACCACTACATCACCGGGGTGAACGCTCTACCACTACATCACCGAGGTGAACGCTCTACCACTACATCGCCGGGATGAACGCTCTACCACTACATCACCGAGGTGAACGCTCTACCACTACATCACCGGGGTGAACGCTCTACCACTACATCACCGGGTTGAACGCTCTACCACTACATCACCGAGGTGAACGCTCTACCACTACATCACCGAGGCGAACGCTCTACCACTACATCACCGAGGTGAACGCTATACCACTACATCACCGAGGTGAACGCTATACCACTACATCACTTGTACTGGTCCAGTTATCCTGAAACCAGCCAGTCAGTCGTAATGCTAACCCCGCAACCCTGAGCGCCAAGAAGGGCAGCCATTACTACTATTGTTAAAGTATTTCGTATGACCCAACCGGGGATCGAACCCGGGGCGAACGCTCTACCACTACATCACCGAGGTGAAGAGAAACATCGGTTATATTAATCTTTTAACTCTTTCACTGCCGAATTTCACAAAGTCAACTCTTCCATTGTTTAACATTGGACCACTCCAATTTTCGTCCAACAGGAAATTTGGTGAAATGTAATGCCATAGGTGGAAAACAATGCTCGTAACGAGCTGTCTCACCTGATTCTGCATTGTTTGCAAAAGTGTTTAATTTGCTATAGGCAGCAAAAGATTAAAAAAGTCGAGCTTAACCCTTTCAGCGCCGAATTGTTTAAAGTAGACTCTTCTATGTTCAAACTCGGACGATTCAATTTTCATGTTATAGGATTTTTGGAATATTTTTATAACTCACAGCCAAACAATGCAGATTTCAGGTCACCTGAATCTGTATTGTTTGCAAAAAGCTCAATATTGCCTTTGGCGCTGAAAGAGTTAACTGGGTCAATAAAACCCTTCCACATGCATCCATCTTAAGTTTTCTAAAGCAGAACAATCCTTTGCATAATAAGATTGAGTTGCCGCACGTTGTTATCAACGCCGTTTTACTCTATAGGGGTTTGGAAGTGTTGGACTTGGCGTGCATTGGGAAAATTTAATACAGGTGTTCTTCTTTCTTTAAATAATGTTAACCATTTCCCACATACAGACGCTTTCTGACGCCTTTGGAGCAGACGACCTTTGAAAATATTGTGGCAAAAGAGAAACTGATCATAATGAAATATTTCTCCTTTTGCCACAATATTTTCGTTTATATTCAATAACTATACTTTCTCAAATGAAGAATTTGCATAGTATTTTCTAGATGTTTTTGAAGTCGTCTGTTGCAAATTTGTTGTACGTGGGAAAGGGTTAAATATGGTCTAATCGATTCGACTGGAAAGAATGACTGATATGGAAAATGTCATTTGACATGGGATGTTATAGCACCAGCAGAGAATGAAGACGCTGACAAGCGGTGTATAACTACACTATCGCAGGTGCTAGGTTCAGATCAGCCTGTACTCTGTGCTCTTGATAAGGGGCATTTTCCATGTTCTGAAATCCTTTTTTGACATTCAAACCTTATGTTGTGGGTACTCAAAAGAATCATCTCAGTGAGACGATACTTTTGAGTACCCACAACATAGGATTTGGTTGAGTAATAAGAGAGATATTGTAGGGAAAAGAGCTCTTCACTCCCTCTTATCTAGTCCTATGACCGTACAATTGCTCAGTCTCATCAAAATCTACACAAGTTGACAAAACCTTCCAACACGCTTGTGTTAGTAGTATGTGAATAGTGTAGATATTGATCAGAGTGTGCCAATGCAGTTGTAGACTTCACCGGATCTTTACTGTTCACAAAAGCCAACTTGTACCATTTTCTCATGCACTGGATCATATGAAAACTGAACAGCCATTCTCTAGAGATATCCGTGTTACTTGCACGACTTGACGGGGGACAGTGAAAGCCCTGGTTAGACTGCGCCGAGATGGTCATGCTGATCTGGATCAATGTTGGTCGCGAAGACCAGATTGACGGTAGTTTTAAGTGACGAAACATATTTAAATCCTCCTCTGAGAGAAAGCGGTCCTGTTATACATTTGAAGAACATCTGGCTGCAACAGCTACGGGGTTTTGTTATTATCACCTTTTCTTAATGACCTCGGTTTCTTTTCCTTTACCCTTTCCCACGTACAGATCCTAAATGCCGTAAAGGGGCATGAATCCATTTAACAGGTCAATGGTCTTCCGTGCATTCTGATACTGAATAACACGTTCCCACATATGGGCGCCCCTGTAGCAGACGACGTTTTAACACATTGGGGCGAAAGCATAAATTGCTAATAATGAGCAGTTTCTTCTTCTGCCACAGTGTTTGCAACTGTATTCAATAAGTGTTAATGTATTTATAGAGAGTTCCTGTATTTTGACTATATGTTTTCAAAGACGTCTGCTGCAGATGTGTTGTATCTAGAAATGGTCAATATGTTAAAAGGTTCTATATGATTTAATTCAAAAGTGTAGCCAAAGATAACTCTATAGACAAAGGCAATTTGATTTATTTTTGGTCAACATTGTTGACTTCATATTTATTCATTGACGTTTTCCTCAATAATAAATAACATGATTCGGTACTAAGACGACACACTTTGTATTTATAAACAAAGAGCAAGATAAGAGCTAATCATTAGGTGACTTGTACAAGTGTCTGTTCCGTTTCTGCTACTTTTCACAACTCTTTCAAACTCAGAACAAAAATACCGAGATACCCCGTATGAAGCATTAACCCTTTCCCTCATGCGACAATTCTGCAGGAGACGACTTTGAACCTATTTTGTCAAAAAATAGAAAATCTCTATAATTGAATGGATTACCTATGACTAAAAGTGGAAAACATTGTGGCAAAAGGAGAAATTGCACGTTTTGTGCAATTTCTTCTTTTGTCACTATGTTTTCAAAAAGCTTTCTGCTTTAGAGGCGTCAGAAAGCGTCTATATGAGGGAAAGGGTTAATACATATACTTTTCGAATATGAGGCATTAGTTATGCATCATTGTCAAATATCGCCTTATACAACAACGTTTTCAAAGGTTTACCTAACGAAGGGGCATTAAGAATGTGTGATGGGTTGATGGTTTGTGAAAATCGAAAAATAAGATCTAACGACGGCTTGTTAGAATAAAACGGTTGAATTTCTCAAAGATGGGATTTTCACAATTTCTAAGAAATTAATGGTTCCATATTCGATTGAGTTTGAACGGCTTAATTCATTTCTTATTCGAAATGGGAACATGATCTTGCTAATACGGCCGGGGTCTCTAGATACACCGGTGCTAGATAATATAGGGGCGTGGTTAATGCTGTAATAATCCTTATGTTCATTATAGAACCTCAGTGATTATGGAAATTGTGTATAAAACTATAAATGCAATTAAAAAGTTATGCATATACTCATAAGTAATGAGACAAAAGAATAAATTGTTCATAGTTAGTAATTTTGCCATTAGCCACATGTATTTACAAATCGTTTATTTACTTCCATATTAAGGATTTCCGGTAAATTCAATCAAATTAACATTGCCTGTATACTATTGAGATATAACATCATAACATTATGTTAATGTTAATTATGCAAACTGTTTTATATAAGGACATATATATATAATACATGCAAATGCATGCTTAAATTCACCAATAAACCATTGTTTTTATGAACAATTCTTAAACCTAGCTGTCTCAAAGGATCTCTGATTTTTTTCAAACAAATGTCCATAACAAACATCTAACAGGTTTAGCATTAATTTCCAAGTAAAAACACATTTTAACGTGAAAAACTGTTACTCTGGATTTAAGTAATTTGATTAAGATCTGTTCATTTCATTTAACTTAATTTAAGAAATAGCTCTTTTGAAAAACGAATGAATCTATTTAATTACCTCATTCCAATCTTCAAAAAAGATATTGGGATAATCTCTCCACGTAATTCATAAAGAGACTGTCCCACGGTTTTGGATCTAAAGATTTTTTTTCTGAAAGTACTTTTAATACATTGGGACCTGTTTTTATAACGACCACGCATGGAAAGACAATAATCTGGTTTGTATTCATAGGTGGTCTTTGGCTGCAGGGGCATTATCCTTTTCCCACATACAACAAATCTGCAGCAGACGACTTTG
This sequence comes from Serripes groenlandicus, assembly GCA_031761405.1. Taxonomy (NCBI): domain Eukaryota; kingdom Metazoa; phylum Mollusca; class Bivalvia; order Cardiida; family Cardiidae; genus Serripes; species Serripes groenlandicus. The sequence continues at coordinate 20,423,203 of JASEVX010000007.1, read as the reverse complement.
AAAACACAGTGACAAAAAGCTGGAAAATCTCCATTAAAGACAGCTTAATTGTTAAATAAAGTTGAAAACATTGTGGCCAAATGTGAAATTGCTCATGATTATTTCAAAAGTTGTCTGCTACTATTGCGTCTGTATATGGGAAAGGGTTATTGCAGAAATGAGTCACTGGAAAACTAAAAGCGTGGTCGCTATTGACAGGGAAGTGCTATTCCAGTGAGTTCTTTATCACGGGTAAGACTGTAGTTGTAACACGCGGTGTAACATTATGGGAATGAATGTCTAAATCGTTGGATTTATAATAACACAGTGTTTGTTACATGGAAGTCTAACGTTTGTATATTTTCAGCTCTATTAATTATCAATAAAGATTACTTTTACATATTTCCAGTTCTTTAAAGTATCCATTAAGCTTACTTTTGCATATTTCTAACTCTATAAATCATCCATTTTGCTTACTTATACATATTTCCAGTTCTTTAAAGTATCCATTTAACTTACTTTTGCATGTTTTCAGCTCAGTATATCATAAATAAAGCTTACTTTTACATATTGCCAGGTCTTTAAATGATCAATTCAGCTTACGTGTGCATATTTCTGACTCTATAAATAATCCAATCAGCTTACTTGTGCATATTTCTGGCTCTATTAATTATCCTTTCAAGCTTACTGCTCTATAAATTGGATTTATTAGTAGCAATACAAATACTATTTAATATACTTAATTGTTATCAAACGTGAACTTATAAATGTGAAACAGACCCTGTATAAAAAGAAGGGGAAAAAACGCCAGTTTTTGTAATTTGTTTGAAATCGAGAAAGGCGTGAGAAATTGCGAGGTAGCTGTCATGTTTCTGACTGTTTTTAGGTTTGAAGTGTTTTACTATAATAGCATGTTGTTTATAAAAAATAAATCGCAATCGGGTCTCTCTATGTTACTTCCGGAAATTGGTTCAATTGAGACTACGAGCTAAGATGATGTGATCCGATTGAACCCGTTGATGTTACTCGGCAATATCAAATAGTAGTTCAGTCAAGTCGGTTATGCCTATCGCGCTGCTCGCTTGTTCCCCGGTTTATATAAATGCACCAGCAGTCCACACACAATTTCTTCTTACTAGACATAAAGAAATAAAGTGTGCCTTAGCTAAACTCGTAATATCAATATCGAGCTACATGTAGGAAGTCGTTCGTGAGTATAGCAAGACATGACAAGGTATCCTGTGTCCGGTACTATACTTCAACTGAAATATTTATAGAAAGCATAACGCAGAAGACGAGTTTTAATGTGACCATAAAACATAGAAATGTCTATAAATGAAAGAAGACTTATTGAACAGAATCACGATGAGCAAGTTTTCGTGTTGCCTCAATGGTTTTAAAAGTCTTCATTAGTTAAGATAATAAGAACGGGTTTTCATGTGGCTAGACCAAATCTTGATAAAGCGCGTGTATTAGAACGCGTGCACTAAACACGTGGTGAAAAAAACAAACAAGTATTAAAATCCAATAATAAAAACAGCGAATGTGAAGATGTCTTTTCCTAGAACTATAAAACCTAATGTGTGTGAATTAATTTGAAGAAGTGTAATTCAAAAACCGCCACAAATGTATTCGGGTCCCTAGCTGCGGAAATTGACAAACGGTGTTCAACAAAACCCCGCCTTCTTGTAAAGGGAACCACGTCAACAACACCCCGCCTTCTTGTAAAGGAGACCACGTCAACAAAACCCCGCCTTCATGTAAATGGAACGACGTCAACAAAACCCCGCCTCCTTTGTAAAGGGAACCACGTCAACAACCACCCGCCTTCATGTAAAAGGAACGACGTCAACAAAACCCCGCCTTCTTGTAAAGGGAACCACGTCAACAAAACCCCGCCTTCTTGTAAAGAGAACCACGTCAACAAAACCCCGCCTTCTTGTAAAGGGAACCACGTCAACAACACCCCCGCCTTCTTGTAAAGAGAACCACGTCAACAAAACCCCGCCTTCTTGTAAAGAGAACCACGTCGACAAAACCCCGCCTTCTTGTAAAGGGAACCACGTCAACAAAACCCCGCCTTCTTGTAAAGGGAACCACGTCGACAAAACCCCGCCTTCTTGTAAAGAGAACCACGTCAACAAAACCCCGCCTTCTTGTAAAGAGAACCACGTCGACAAAACCCCGCCTTCTTGTAAAGAGAACCACGTCGACAACACCCCGCCTCCTTGTAAAGGGAACCACGTCAACAACACCCCGCCTCCTTGTAAAGGGAACGACGTCAACAAAACCCCGCCTTCTTGTAAAGGGAACGACGTCGACAACACCCCCGCCTTCTTGTAAAGGGAACGACGTCAACAAAACCCCACCTTCTTGTAAAGGGAACGACGTCGACAACACCCCCGCCTTCTTGTAAAGGGAACGACGTCAACAAAACCCCACCTTCTTGTAAAGGGAACCACGTCGACAACACCCCCGCCTTCTTGTAAAGGAGACCACGTCAACAAAACCCCGTCTTCTTGTAAAGGAGACCACGTCAACTAAACCCCGCATTCATGTGTGACAAAAGAAGATTTTTTTTTATAGTGAGCATTAGTGAAATTAGCAAAGATTTACCCGGATCTTTTCAAGATCGTCTGTTGGAAAGGGTTATGAGATTTATAAAAAAAAATAAGTGAGAATCCACACCAGGAAAACTGCCGGCACTTATAAAACTATAACAGTCTCGACCACAAGAACCAGTCACATACATGAATAGGTTCCCTAAGTCCTATAGAGAACTACATGCCGTTCCAAGAGAAACCCAACATCGTGGCCTCTGCGTAAATAGAGCAATGATTCCTGAAAAAGAAAACCCACAGGAGGCGAAAAGTGTCAGTGCGAGTTATCCTGCGCGGCATGCTTAGGCTGATCCGGGTTGATACTTTACGCATAGTCCACACTATAAGTTTTCTCGCGGAACGGCTCATATACATGTATGTGCATAAAGCCTTTCATAGGATACTCCGCTTGTCTTAGGGTACAACTAATAGTTTGTGTCTGGCCAACTTGAGTAAGTATGTCAATCGGCGGGCTTCGGGATTCAAATTCAAACCTGGTAGGGACTAGCCGATATAATCCGATTGCTACATAATGCCTACATATTCAAACATGTTTATGTCGAAGCCATTTTAGAAATATCCTCTTTTAAAGTCGGACAAATGGGATCAACTGATATACTTATGTACACTACGGTCATTTAAGCTTACGTTTAAATTGAATATAGCATGACAAATACATAACAATGTAGTTTATAGTATTTTTATATATTCATCATGCGACAGTCAATAATTTAAATTACAATGCCTTACTTAACTCTTTCAGCGCCAAAGGCAATATTGAGGTTTTTGCAAACGATACTGATTCAGGCGAGTCAGCTCGTAACGAGCTGTCTCGCCTGAAATCAGCATTGTTTGCTTTTTAGTTATAAAAAATAGTCCAAACTTTTATTACATGAGAAATGGAGACGCCCAATTTGAATATGGAAGAGTCTACTTTAAACAATTCGGCGCTGAAAGAGTTAAAAACTTCAGAGACGCTGCAATATATTCCTGCGTAGTTCACCCCTTGAACATGGTGTATGTAAACACGGTGCTCATTTAAAACCCTCGTTGACGTTCATGTGTGCACTCATGCTAGAGGACACAAATGGACACTACTTTACAGACTGCTTTAAACCTTCTTAAATAATTGGCAAACAATGCAGACCCAGATTAGACGGCGCAGATGCGATTTCTTATCTGGATCTACAATAGTCGCAAATATTATTTAGGTCTATGTTCGCAGAACATCGCACATCAGAGCCGTCCCGCGAGAAAACCAACATTGTGGTCTCTGCGTAACGTATCGACCCGGATCAGCATAACCATGCCGCGGAGGCTAACTCGGACAGACACTTTTCGCCCCCTGTAGATTTCCTGTTTCATGATTCATAACTCTATACATCTATCCCCCTCAGACTGAATGAGTCGGTCCGGATTAGCCTGCGCGGACTGCGCAGGGTGATCTGGGTCGATTCATAACGCAGAGACCGTAATTTTGGTTTTCCCTCGAGTCGGCTCAATTTGAATGACTTTACTAGGGACAAAACAAATATTGGATGCGCATGTTGACGAATATACGAGGCAAGACAATTTCAAAACCGGTACACTTGGTTGTTATATAGTTCAGACCAACACGCAACATTATAACTGTTTAATGTTTTCTGGACAGGAGGCCTTTGTATCACATAATTAGTTTGATGTGTATTGAATGTCGCTTCGTTTTTTTCTTTTCCGACACATTTCTATATAGACTGAGCAAGTTTCTGATAATTAAAATGATCAACCGCATGCCACTCTGGGGGAATTTTTTTTAACATCTTTCAGCGCCGAATTGTTTAAAGAGACTCTTCCATGTTAAAAATCGGGTATCTCAATCTATCTTGTAATAAGAGTTTTGGAAACTAAAAGGCAAACAGTGCAGATTCAGGTGAGACAGCTCGTTACGAGCTGACTCACCTGAATCTGTATTGTTTGCAAAAAACATCAATATTGCCTTTGGCGCCGAAAGAGTTACGGTTATATAAAAAGCAACAAAGAAAGCGAACAATTTGATTATTTTAAATTAACTTTGTTTAACTTGTTGTGATTGATTCAAACGGAAACACGGCCAAATAAATACTACTTTAAGTTATGCCGTATCCCAATTAAAGGTGATAGGACTTGACTTATAGGTGCTAAAACGAGGCTAGAATTGAGGCAAAATTGTCTGTTGCCAAGTGACGACAATGCAAAAGGATGGTCTGATAGAGCCGCGAGCGGAAATGACCAAAATGAAGCTATTAATTATTTATATGCTTGATTGGAAGCGAGCTAATTTCTCTACTTGTCGCTGGAGTTTATTCATTCCTCTAATTTTGTGTTCGATAGTCGATACCATTCCACTTTCACTCATTTGTTTTTTTCTTTGCGCACCAAGAGACCGATACGCAATGTATTATTATATCTGTGATTATAAATTCCACGTGTTTAGTGCACAAACAAAAACAACGTTGGGGAAGTCTAATTAATTATGTAAGAACGCAATGACAGGTTTTAATCCAAATTCAACAACAACAACAATGTCAAAGGTTATTTTGTTGTTTTCCATATCTTGGTTATTCAACACTTTCCCATTAACAAACTCTTTCTGACGCCTCTGCAGCAGACGACTTTTAAAAACTTTACACACAAAAAGAGTCATTGTTTATAATCAACAATCTCTCCATATGCCGAAATGTTGTCAACTCTTTTTGCCTTTTCTACCATTTTTTGAGGATTTCCATATTTTTGTCTAGTTGTTTTCAAAGTCGTCTACTGCAGATTTATTTGTATTTGTGAAATGGTTAACCGTTGGCTTGATGTTATTTGATAAGTAGTCTGATTTGAACCGTCTCAATACAAATAAACCTTATTTGTTATACAGAGAGAAAAACATTGAGGAAAAAGTCGTGTACTTAAGGCTATAGCCCCCACATGTCGTCTGTTTCAGGGAATATATTAAGACGTTGATAAGAATGTGGAAGGATTATAGAGAGTTTTGCGCACTGTCGGGAAACCAGGATATTAATTATGATACAAATAGATTCATCAGATTGGATTAAACTAACCAGAAGAAACACTATAGAGAGATTTGTTGTATGTAATCTAGATGTGTGTTGAACTTTGATTGATGTCATGTGTGTTATACATTCGTTGATATAATGTTTATTGAACTTTGGTTGATGTCATGTGTTTTATACATTGGTTGATATAATGTTTATTGAACTTTGATTGATATCATGTTTGTTGTTTTGGAAGCGGTTCTAAGTAGCAGAAAATTCGCTATTATATATACGTATCTTGGCTGCAGCCTCTAAACTCTTCTTTACACCGCTTTAATCCTTTCCCTCAAACAGACGCTTTCTGACGCCTTTGCAGTAGACGACTTTTAAATACATTGTGGCAAAAGGAGGATTGCTCATGCTTTTCAATAATTATACTTTCATATAGAGAGATTTTCCATATTTTATCAATATCCTTTCAAAGGCGTTTGCTACAGATTTGTTGCATGTGAAAAATAGATAAACTACAGTTGTGCACACCGCTAGCCAAACTTAACTGACAGGAGTGTACATGCCAGAACCTGCAGCGTTCGCAAGTAACGATTTACGTAATGTTCAGGCAGGACAAGTGTTGATAAGTGATCGAAGTTTTGAAAGTAATTTATTAACTGAGCCGTCCCGCAAGAAAACCAACATTGTGGACTCGTAAAGTATCGACCCGGAACAGCCTAAGCATGACGCACAGGCTAACCCGGACGGACACTTTTCGCCTCCTGTGGACTTTCTGTTTCAGGAATCATAATTCTATACCTCTATCCCCCTGAGACGGAATGTGTCGGCCCGGATCAGTCTGTGCAGACTGCGCAGGCTGATCTGGGTCGATACATTACGCAGAGGCCATACTGTTAGTTTCCTCGCGGGACGGCTCAACTGTTCCCTGACTTTTGATAGATATTCGAATCCTTTCCGATGAACAACAACTCTGCAGCAGGTCTTATTGGTCAAACGTTGAACACGCTAAAAAAGAGTCGTCCCGCGATAAAACCAACATTGCGGACTCTGCGTAAAGTATCGACCCGGATCAGCATAAGCATGCCGCGTAGGCTTACCCGGATAGACTCTTTCCGCCTCCTGTGTATTTTATGTTTCAGGAATCTTTACTCTAAACCTCCATCCCGCTGAGACGGAATGTGTCGGCCCGGATCAGTCTGCGCGGATTGCGCAGACTGATCTGAGCCGATACATTACGCAGAGGCTATAATGTTGGTTTTCTCGCGTGACGCTCAAATGAAGATATACTTATTGAACGGAAATAAAAAAAATAAAGGCAAAAGAAAGTGCTCTTTATGAGCAGCTTCTCCTTTTATCGTAACGTTTTCCGAAGTCATAATGTGTCTGCAATTGGAAATGGCTGAAACAAACATTTACCTCGAAAACAATAAAAAGCCCGAAAAGAAGGAAATTCGATAAAGGAAATGCACACTTAGCAAAACCTCGTATTAACTCAGGGAAAAAAAGAGGAGTTCCATGTTTTAGAATAATTTGATTGTTCTTCTCTGCTGTACATATTTAATCACACCTTAAAAATGTAGTTAGAACTTTAACAAACGGCAAGTCATTAATGACACTAGTCTTTTACTTTGTAAAGCCCTTAACCCTTTATCCACAAGTAGACGATTATTGACGCACTTTTGTATAAATTGCTCATACTGAACAATTGACCCTTTTGCCACAATGCTTTCAATTGTTTTTCTTTCCTTTATAGAGATATTCAATACAATTGCATATGTAATTTCAAGACTTGCAGATTTATTGTAATTTAGAAAGGGGGATTGAAAAACGACTCCATATTACATCATTTTTATTTTCTAGTACTGTTGCAACCCATTGACAAATCAACATTGTTGCTTGTATGTATTACTACACTATATCAGGACTGCGTTGAAGGTCAGATGGAAGCAATTCATTTTCCATAGGCGACCATTATAGCGTTTTGGGATATAGCTCTTTCCCAACAGTTGTAATAACCCAGAAATCTATATTAAATTAAAGTTCATTATCAAACTACTAAGAAAGCACAAAATCTCACATTCTATCGCACCTTTTTTGTTTGTTTCAGCTACGACGTCAAATTAAAGGTCACCCTTATTCCGCAGCGAATTTTACTTTCAATTTAAGAAATTTCATGTGGTTCTGAAAATGGCTCCTAAAAGCAAACAATGTTTTGATCACAAATCAGTCAAAGGGTATTCAACTTAAAAACACTTTCAACTTTCAACAAAATCATTATTGTCCAATGGGAGACCACTTCAGTCGTATTAATTCATCTGAAATTCCTTGGACAAAATTGTCTGCCCGGCAAGCCGATCCGATTTACTTCCATTTTACCTGAATAGAAACTCCGTAGTAAACCGGTCAACGTGAATACCCATGCATAAGGCTGTGTGTATGAACAGGATGGTCAAAAGCCTTTTCATCAAACGAATCCAATATAACGATATAAAAATGATGAAACGTGAATGTTAAGTTTAAACATATAATATTCAGTAATAATAACATAGTATAAGCAGTACCAGAGCTCTAGATTAGGGGCGTTTTGCATGTTCTAAAATCTGTATTAGACAGTACAACCCTATGCTGTGGGTACTCAAAAGAATCGTCTCATTGAGACGATTCTTTTGAGTACCCACATCATAGGGTTTGGTTGGATGATAAGAGAGATATTGTGGAGAAATAATCTGTTTACCTGTTTAGCAGTTCTTATCTGGACCTCTAAGAACATAGTCTAAGTAAGAACGTAAGAACGATTATATCTTATAAAGTTCATAATCCTACATAGTCCAGTCGTCAGCTTTTTGTTGAATAACCCAAGTGACTACAACTAGAACAAGTTCAAAACATAGAAAATCTCTATAAATGATTGTAAGATAATTGAAAAGAGTTGAAATTATTGTGGCAAATTGAGCAATTGAAAATCAAAGCTGTCGGATTACAAACGAATAATCTCGAGTTGACGAAACTGATGTGAACCGTGTCGTAATTAGCATTCAGAAAATCAAGGAAACGTATTTCAATGTACCCGTTATCCGAAAGACTGACAAGAGCTGCAGCGACTTTTGACAACATTGTGACAAAAAGAGAAATTGATCACGAGGAATTTATCTTCTTGCTACAATGTTTTCTACTTTATGTCCATAAATTATACCTTCATTTAGCAAGATGTTCCAATTTTTGTGGCGATTGGTTTGACAATCGCCACAATGCTAACAGAAACAACAACAACGAAAAATATTTACATAGTCGGTTTTGAACAATCGGTTGATATTTTTTTTCCTTACTGCAAACTAATTTACTCACATCCGTTATAGTTCAATCATTGATGCAGAGACGTGATTAATAATAATTATGTCAGTGCTACTTTGGTACCGGATTGTTACTAATATTTGAGTGTTATCGAGATATTATCTACATAGAGTTAAAATATGTAAATATTATCTTCGTCATGATTGGGCAGATAATAAATATCATTGCGCGTTCTATCTGCCTTGCATCTAACTCTTGATGATACTCAAATCTGGAAATTCCAAAAGGTTCTATAAATAGCTCGCGAGACTCAATATTATAAACGCTTTATTGTGTAGTTGTTTAAATATATGAAAGCGTCTAGATGATAAGACTGGTTTACAAAGGTTTAAAGGACACACGATGTCAGTGTGTACACACGTTATGTATACACGTCTGCACGTTCTAGAGTCTATTAGCAATCAATGCTGAAAGTGTAGCCTAATTTAGTTTGGAGATCGAGCATTATAATATATGCCTATATTTTTATAAATTGAACAGTTTGGCAAATAGTGAAATTGTGCTTTTTGAGCATGTTTTGTGTTTGTTTTTGCACTCACATTATTCGAAGCAGTTTAACAACCTCAGAGACATATAAATACACTGTGTTTATATGTCTCTGACAACCCTCAATAATGCAATGTGAAGGGACTAAATTGAACAGACCTGTTTAATATCGAACATCATTGAAACAAACACCAAACTAATGGATACTGTTTTCTCTCCTTTCTTGATAATTTAGTCATTTCTAAATTGTAAAAAATATTTTATCTTAATATGGCCTAGCGACCTGGTGATGAACATGTGATTACCCGAACAATAGCCATTCTAATGAGCTAAAACGGTAGTCTATCGAATACCAACTAGATTTTTTATAACTTTGGAATGGCCTAATTTTGAACACATCATGACCAATTTCAGAACGTAACTAAAAAATCAACAAGACATCATTCTGGCAAACTAACATTATTCTACTGTCAAAAGATGCAGGGTTGATACATTCTCAAATTTACCCGCACCAGAGTCATCGCAAGCCCTACACCGATATACTGCTTGTTACTTTGCAGGATTTTCCATACGATCGCCACTACAGTGCCATTGGCGCTTTGATTACTTAGTGTGCTACATATCATACATGGGAAAGGCTTAACATAGGAACTAGTTTCTTTTTCTTTTGAAAACGTTAAACCAGTGCATGAAAATTGACTTGATTTTTTTCTCAAACTGTAAATTTACCAGTTGATATAAGAGTTAAAATGCTGTCTACATTTACAGTGATAAGTTAAATACAGTTCAGATATTCCGATCACACTTTGTTTGTAAGAACCAGAATATTTCATTTCATTTCAGTTTTCTGGATGTTCACATCGCATCCGTGCGTAATAAAACATGTTGACGGCTAGGTAAAATACACTGAACAGCGAAAAAGAACGAAATCGATCTTGAAACAGATATTTCTGTGCTTTAAATCTTTTCATATCTGCATTTTGCGATGACAACTGTACTCAAACTTAACTTTGAATCAAGTATGTACTGAACATGAAAGTCAGATTATTAAAAGCAAAGCAAATGAAAAATGAATGTGAAATTACGATAAAAATGAAAATCTATAAATAGACTATAGATGAATGGTACTGTCTTTTATTTTAGCTCCTAACTTGATTCGGGAACCAGAGTCGCTGCGCGGCCGCTTACAACATTTACAAACTATACTATAGGTTTAAAACGCGTTGGTGAATACGGATTAAATCTATAAAGTGGACACAATATTAAGATTTAGAATTAGTCAAAAATCTAAATTGAAAGGTTTAGTGAATACGGGACGTGGCTTCTTCGTCTAATTACTGCGTAATATAGCATAGGATGTAAGGAACCAGACTACATTTACCAATTCAATAGAAGGGTTCTCTATTTTACTGTTTAGAGTAGATACAGTATGAATTTCGCTTTAAATAAAAATGAGCATACATTCAATTAATATACTTGCCTTTGTCTTTTGTTTTTAATTTGTAAAACTCACACAAGTATATAGAGTGTAAAAGGGATGTTTTAAAAGCAATTACCTTAAATTAATGTACTTAGTAAGGACAAAGATAAATCAAGATATGTGGTCACGCTGGCAGGTCTAAATATTCTCCTTGACCGAAATTTCTAAGCATCCCTACAGGAAGCCGCCAGGTCTTTTGTTTTTAATTTGTAAAACTCACACAACTATATAGAGTGTAAAAGGGATGTTTTAAAAGTAATTACCTTAAATTAATGTACTTAGTAAGGACAAAGAGAAATCAAGATATGTGGTCACGCTGGCAGGTCTAAATATTCTCCTTGACCGAAATGTTTAAGCATCCCTACAGGGAGCCGCGTTCTGGCGGCTTCCAATAAGACTCATTAATCGTTCATTGATTGAACAACGACAATTATCAGTATTTGTTTCTATCGTTGGCGTTATCTTTTATTTTATATTTTACATTAGATTTATAAAAAATAAGTGGCAGTTGTATCAAATTGAAAACAAAGCAACCAAATACAACATTTTAATTATATGTGTGTCTTTCCAATAGTACACAATCGTTCGGAGACGTTTACTCTTTCCCGCATAATACTATTCTGGAGAAGACAACTTTGAAAGCACCTATGCAAATATATTGAAAGTATTTACAAATTAAATTATAATTATTGAATACGTTAACAATCTCGTGACATTACGAGTTAGTACTACAATTGCCACTAAGTTTGCAATAGTCATTTGCTGCAGATGCGTTTATACGGGCAAAGGTTAAAGATTATTATCACATTCCAATTTGACATAAATACGAGAGGTTCGGTAAATTTTGTAACTGAACTTCTAGAAAGCAGTGTCATGAAATAGTTTTGTGGGGTTTTCTTTATTTCGTCGAAGGACTCTTTCTTAAGAAAACACATTTGTTAAATATCTAAGCCCTTTCCCTCATATATGCGCTAGTTGACGCCTCTGCAGCAGACGGCTTTTTGAAAACATAGTGACAAAAGAAGAAATTGCTCAAAACGAGCAATTTCTACAAAATATGTTCAAAGTCGTCTGCTGCATAATTGTCGTATGTGGGAAAGGGTTAATGCACTAACAATATGTACTATCAAGTACACTTAGCGTCTCGAAGTGCCTCTCAACAAGCAAATTCCTTATCAATTGAAAACGAAAATAAAAAGGTTTATGTAATTATATTAAAAGTAAGACTGTGGCAAAGACACACGTAAAACAACTTACGTGAGCTCGCAGGTTGATCTACATCTACACCTGTCGTCCTTTATATGTGGCTGGTTTTCCGGCAGTGGTACTGTACTCATATCAGATTTTTACATAATGGGCGTTTTGTATGCATGTATATATAATCCTTACTAAAAACCCTCTAACCATATGAAGTTGGTACTAAAATCAATCGTCTCAAAAAGACGATTATATCTAGGACTACATCATAGGGTTTGGTTAGAAAATAAGCGAACTATTGTGGGGGGTAAAGAGTTTAAATACCGCACCTTATCTGGATCTCTGCTTATATGGTTATTCTCTTTTCAGAAAACAGACAGACAAAAACACTTCGAACCATATTCCAACAATCGAACAGACACCCACTAAATCATGAAACAACTGATCCAGACTGCAATATTCGGATTGCTTTTCGTGTGTACGCACACAGTCATTGCAGAGGATGATTCAGTAAGTATTGAACTATGATTTCCCCCGTGGTATTGTCCGTGCACATTGAACTGTCACATGATGAAAGTTTGCATAGAAATGTTCACCGACTTATCAGTCACGTGACTGTGACAGTTACATTTACACGAACATTTCTTTGGTTAATTGTTTAACCCTTTCGCTGCAAAAGGACAATGAAAGACTTTTGCAAATTTTACAAATGTTCCTGTTGGACGAAAAATGGGGTGGTCCAATTTTCAACGTGTAAGAGTTAAAGACATGTCTAGTAGGGGTTTTGTACTGGTCGGGGAACACGTAATCTTATCCATATGGTCACGTGATCACTTTACAGAAAAGTCCTATGTGACTTATAGGCGAATCGTGCTAATCATACAGAGCAGATACACGAATTGATGTTGGTGGGGACTTGCACTTGTCGTCAATGGTCATTTGTGATGCCTTAAATCATGAAGAGACAAGACACATGTCCGCACAATGATTCAGCTAAGTTTAGTTTACCTCTACTGAATATTGCCATAATGCCGCCTGCTACATCCTTTGTCTGGAAATATTTCAAACGCTGTAATAAAAAGGGTAATAACAAAACCCGGAAGCAAATGAATATTGAGTGTCTATGGATTTATCCGGTTTACCGATTAACCGGTTAGAAGATTATACGATTAACCGGTTATTAATATCGGTAACCGTTGACATCCCTACCCGGTTGTTGCTTTTCCGGGGACTCTTAACAAAAAATACAAAAATACACGGAAAATACAGGAAAACCATGGAAAAACCATGGAAAAAACCATGGAATTTAATGATAAGATGCAGAAACGCTGGAAATGGTCCGAATACTCCGGGGTCCATGGAACCATTCCAGGGTGTTCACAGGACCGTTCCGGGGTGTCCATGGAACCGTTCCGGGTTGTCCATGGAATTTCCGGGTTTTCCTCTTAAATGTGCTGGAGTTTCCATGGAAAGTGTCAGATTATCCCAAATTATCCCTGGAAAGTTGTCCGAATACTCAGGGGATTTTCCGTGGATTTTCGTTCGAGTTCCCGGAAAAGCTACAGCCGGGTAGTTTAAACTAAGTTATTTTACATCGATTGCGAAACAAGCTTCCAACATATATTAATCCTGCTCGATGTCTGGTGTGAGCAATGTAGATCTAGATCAAACTGATTTGTCTTTCCGCTGATCTTGATCTATATTGCTCGTAAAAGCCAGCGTGTATCTTTTAACACGGACAGGCTCCTAACGGAGGTCAAACATCTCTGGAACATAACGATTCCTTTATTGGTCGTAATGTTACGAAATGGGTGCAGACAATTGTAGGAATGACATTCGACGGTTCGTCTGGTTTTGGAATTGCCTTTACCCTAGACGACGTTTTAAAGAATTTGGTTCAAATCACTTCAGAAAACCTTTGTAAAAGAAAAATTATTTCTAAAAAAGAACAATTCTTACTTTTCCCCACATTGTTTTTAACGCCAAAGGTGTATTTCATTCATTCGTTTTCTTCATGAATCTTCAAAACAGGCGACTCTTAAATATCATGCAAAATTTAAATGTGATGAAATAAGTGCAAACGAGAAGACACTACTCTTAAAAAAATACAATCGAATGATCAATTGGTTTTGGGATCGGCGAGTTTCTCTAACGCAGCTCAGAGATTTAATGGGTCTGTCTTATTACGACATAAGTGCAGCTCACCACATGGCTTCGAAGATAAATAAACCCACACTATGCATACACGTGCATGTCTTATGAAATATCTCTTAGTATTCCGCGATAACTCAGACTTTAACGAGCGTTGTGGTTAATTTTTGTTGTTTCCATCTTTCAGGTTGACGACGCAGGAGACATCGACAAACGACGATTAGACAGTATAGCGAGTTACCAAGGATTATCAGGTAAATAGTCTGACCCCGGTTATTGATTGATTGATTGATTGATTGATTGATTGATTGGGGTTTAACGCCGTTTTTAACAATTTCTCAGTCATATCACGGCGGCCAGTTCACCTACTCATATATTTCCTGGTTTTCTCACACCAGTACTCCACACAACAATCTTCCCAAGCAACTGGCTACTTTTCCACATAGACTGATAACCCATTGGTAGAAGACGAATGACGCATGTCGTAACCCCGGTTATAGGATCGTGTTTGTTTGAATAGTGCTTTATGCCGTTTTCTACACCATTTGAGTTATATCCAGAGCTCTAGATTAACGGCGTATTGCATGTTCTAAATCGTTATTTGACCCTTAAATCCTATGTTGTGGGTGAGAAATTGTGGGGGAAAGAGCTGAATATCTCTCTTTACCTGGACATCTGGATATCAATGTGGTTCTTGGGTAATTAACCAGTACTACCGGTATCATTTACCTTGACATCGATTCATCAGTCGAAATTCTGTCCCCACATCCATGTGCGACAAGCGGGGGTCCATTACTGCCAGTTTTCAAGTATGTGATGGAACACTGGCCCCCTGCCATCAAGGTGGGAACTCAACAACAACGTAAGGGCGCATTGACAGAAGTAGTGTAAGCTGTGTCTGGCGTACAACTACGGGGGACGATATTTCAAGCGTTCCTGTTAAAATGCACAGACTCGCCTGAGTCTACACTACGCAGATGCAACAAAACACCCCCAATCCCTAGTGAATCACCTAGTTTGTAACTAAGATTTAAAAGTATTTGGTAGTACCCGATCGGGGAACGCCTCGTCGTAATGCTATCCTTACAACGCTGAGCGTCTAGGAGGGAAGACGTACTCCAATTTAAAAGTATGTGGAAGTACCCGTTCGGGAAACGGCTCATTCCAAATGCGGACGACGCATTAACCGCTACAACATACAGGTTGTGAGCTAATTATTCTTATTTCACTCTTTCAGGCTTTAACAAACGTCGACTTGACAGTATAAGCGGTCACTCAGGTTTCTCTGGATTTGCAAAGCGACCCTTCGACACTATTTCCAGCGGTGGAAGTTTGAGCGGATTCGTCAAGCGACCTTTCGACACTCTCTCCCATGGAGGAGGTTTAAGCGGCTTCGTCAAGCGACCATTCGATTCCTTGTCCGACAGTGGTCTCAGCGGCTTTGTTAAACGACCAATGGACTCTTTTGCCGATGGAGAAATGAGAAGCCTATCCAAACGACCATTCGATTCATTTGCACACGGAAGTATGGGAAGTTTTAACAAGCGTAAATTCGACTCGCTACATGACGGCGGAATGAGCAGCTTCGTTAAGCGAAAATTCGATTCGTTCGCTCACGGGGGAATGAGAGGTTTTAATAAACGTACATTCGACTCACTGCACGATGGAGATATGGGAGCCTTTCAAAAGCGACCATTAGATTCCCTTCATGATGGAGGCATGAGCAGCTTTATTAAACGATCATTCGATTCTTTACAAGATGGAGACCTGAACGGTTTCGCTAAGCGGCCTTTTGATACCTTGAGTTCACACACAATGAGCGGATTCGCGAAAAGACGGTTGGATTCCATTTCCGGTGGAAGTGGCCTAAGCGGGTTTGTGAAAAGGGAGGCAACTCAGCCAGATGGCGATGCCAACAATGACCAAGAATAACTGTACATGTGTTCATGGGCCATGATACATAGATAGATTGGCAATTTTCTGTTTCACTTTTTTATTAATTTTAAAGTCAATCACGCCAGTGACATGTCTATGATGGAAGAATCTCTGGACCAAAATTATGTTATTTTCATATTCAAAAAAAAAAAGTACATATACACATTATACAATTAATTTTAAAATAAATTTCAGACAATTGACATGTGTTCGTAGTCGATTTTCCATTCGTAATTGATCATTATATCTATAAATTTAGAAAGTTGCCAATCGTCTTTGTATGTGTCATTATTCCCCCATTATCACGCTTTTTTCAGATTTGAGACGAGAAGCTAAGAAATTTGGTCAATAAATACATAAGGTGGGGTGGAACAAACATTCTGAAAACCTGTAAGAATGTGTTTGTAAAGGTGTTAAAAGATTGATCCAGTGATAGAAGCCTAAGGATAAGTGAACTGACGCCATGACATAATTGAATTAATGTTAAAAACGACGTAAACCCCTTTTAACTCTTTCAGCGCCAAAGGCAATATTGAGGTTTTTGCAAACAGTACTGATTCAGGTGAGTCAGCTCGTAACGAGCTGTCTCACCTGGAATCAGCATTGTTTGCCTTTTAGTTATCAAAATAGTTCAAACTTTAATTACATGAGAAATGGAGACGCCCGATTTTGAACATGGAAGAGTCTACTGTAAACAATTCGGCGCTGAAAGAGTTAAACTAATCGCCTAAAGATCGACTGTGACTAACAATCAACTACACAGTATTCTATTTTTATTTCAGTTGCAATTTAACTTCAAAACTCTGCAGGTCGGTTTTTGTTTGATACGATTCTATTCGTTTTAGGTTCAATAATCAACTTTTAAGGTTCGAGTGAAATTTGACCAATTTTCTTGGCTACTTGTCCTACAGAAGAAGCGAAAAGGTTAAACATTTGTCTATATATTTATTAAACAAAAAAGCTACAGTTTTTATTTGTTAGATCTATCATTTTATCTGTGATCAAGCAATTGGTTTCTCCGAACAGACATCGTTTTAGTTTATCCAGGGACTACTTACACAAATTTGGCCCGCCTCCATCCTTGAATAGCGCATGAAAACGTTCTTTAAAAGCCATATAAAGTAGTCAGGTACAATCACTGATTTATTCTTATTCAGTTTTTTTGCTTTATTTTAATTCATACAACACAATGTATGTGTTTTTAAAAAATATTTCGCACACCAAAAATTCAGAAACGGCGGCCATTTTGTTTCTTAAAAAAAAAAAACTGAATCTGACACATCTTTTTTTCACCGAGATCTTCAATAATCGCATAAATCTTGCTTCACAGATTAATCAAATATATAGTTTAACACTTACCAATTAACAACATCGTAAAATGTAAACGCGCATAAATCTTGCTTCACAGATTAATCAAATATATAGTTTAACACTTACCAATTAACAACATCGTAAAATGTAATACTTTAAAGTATTATTCAAGCGAAACAAGTAGATTTATAATATCAGTATTATCGATTAACTACCTGGAATTAATAATGACTCTCCGAAAGTTTCAGACATGCGCGGTTGAACATTCTTGTAAAAACGACAGCCTTTCGGCCAGAAATACAGGAAGTCTTTTCCCCGTATTAGTAGTCCACGGTGAATCCTATTAAGGTTACAATACACCATATTAATTCCTTTTTTTGTTTCCATGTACATCGACCAGTTTCAGTCCTCAATTGTCACACTTTCTAAGCGTTTCTCATGTAGAAAGAACACAGTTTAAACGAGTTACCTCTAAGCTTAAAAATAATCAAGAAAATGAGAGGAAATGGGGGGATGGGGGGGGGTAGTTTCACGCATTTTGCATGCAAGAAATAATTCACCAGGTGAAAACGATTACCGTCATTTGAGACCAAATCGGGCCCGGACAAAACCGGTGTTTAGCATTCTCTACTTTTACTTTTAAACAAGGTGATCAAATCAATAAATTCCAGTGCATCCTATACACATTTACAATGAATTTAAACTCAATATCATATATCCAATGCATTCTGGTGATGGTATAGACTCATTTCTACGCAAACAAAGTTGTTTATGGACTATTTGGGAGTGGATTAGCATGACCGCGGATGTTCTTTGACGTAATTTGACCTTAAGACGTTATTACATATAAGAGACTAGGAATAGGATAGGGGTGAAAAGCCCCTATCCCAATAAAATGATGTCTGTCACACAATAGGAAATATCCACAATGGAAAGGAAAGGATTTATTCATCCTTTAACTTTTAATGAATTAACTTTTATCTCTCTCGGAAATTATCTTCAAGAAAAAAACTCGACTTGATTCACTCGTTTGTTGTTAAATAATTTTCACTGAGAATTCCAGTATTCACATTGCAATGATCTATAAAACTCTATATGAAGTTACGCCTTAGTGGAATGGCGTCGTCATTTTATCAAATAGCCGTTCTCTTGTATAGGATTATACTTATTTATTCTAATAAACGCATTTATAAAATAGAACTCCATTTAGTCAATATTTCATATAACTTGAGAACAGCATTTACCTTCAAATCCGTGCCGTCTTACCAGTCTCAATACTGTTGGCTTTTCAACGCAACGCAACTACTTTACTGATGCTTTTCGTAGAGGCCAACTTAAATATTAATCGTCAATGAAATTACAGCTAGAACGGAGTTAATACAGTAAGCAAGCGTAAAATGTTATTGAATGCGCTGCAGATGTAGCTGAGTCAATACTGGAATAATCTAATACGTTTGGGTCAAGCACAACATGTCGGCGCTGCATACATAGCAATAATTACCGATGATGGGATTCCATAAGTAATTTAATGCTAATTCTTGATCTCGAGACCAGGCTTATAAAACACGTTATCCGATACCGATGCAGATAAGTAAAACCAATCAGCCTTGAGTTTAGTTTAGCAGCTAAAACTTTGGAATCCACCGAGTGGTTAGCGTCGGGGATTTGAAACCAGGCGCCTCGGGTTCGATCCATATTCGCGGCACGACGGTCATGATGGATTGCCCTTGGACAAAGCACTTTTCCCAGCCTAGTACTGGTTTGTTTATCCAGATATCATGAATATGTGAACTGTCGCCGTGATATATCTGAAATAAAGTTGAAAACGGCGTAAAACTCCAATAAAAGAAACCAACAAAAACTTTAGTAACTCATGGTTTGTAAGAATTCGTACCACAAGTTAAAAAGCTGTAATTTGATTTGTTAATTGCCTACAGCTTGCGCCCGTAAAATTTCATTGAACGCCGGTATTGTGATTAAATAAGTTTAAGTTCCGTCTGTATAACCTGATCCTGTTTCATCTGTGAGCAGTGTAGAAGACGATGAATATGCACAGTGTTTAACACCGCCCACCAATCAGAACGCTCCGGCATACGGTAGAACATCCAGAATTGTTTCGGCCGATAACTGTAATAGATCGTTAAAATCGGTATTGATTCCACCGGATGAAAACGACAAGTCCACGAACATTACCGATGCATGACGATTTCGGGCGGATATCGCGCAGCCTCTTTTACTCGGATAAAAGATGCCGTTCTCGTACGGAATTCCCCTAGTCTTTCTTTCAGGGCTGTTCTATATTTGTTCGAGAATCAATCGGGGCCAATACGGCTTCTTCGGAAAACGAACTCTTTGGTCTTTTTTTTATAAATGACCGAATGGTGTCAAATTCGTTCTTGTCTTGTGATCGAAAAGAACGACTCAGTAAATTAAAGAATAAAAGAAAACAAATTTAAACGTTAGATCGTTATATTTCTCATTCCTGAACACGCCGAAAATAAATTAGCAGCACTGCGCCAAAACAATCCGGGGTAAATGACCGACCAGTATATAACCAGATCGGCTAGCGCATCCTCGCAGTATATTCTATAAACGTATATAAAGCATATATATCCATTTGTATCTCATTGCTTTGACATGCAGACAAGACCACACGTGTAATAATGTTTCGTAGAGCGCCACTCATAAATAATACATTTTAACAAACAAGCTTGTATGCTCTATAGCTCAACTGATGCCGATCCTATATCGATTCATAATTAGTATATGCCAAAGCCGGGATACAAAGGGGACTCACTAGATGCAACTCATCACAATACAGTTTAAACTCATTGAAGCGTTTCGCCTTAAGAAGAACAATTATTCCTTATCTCGCATCGAAAACATCTTATTTTAAATTTGTCTCAATTTTCTTTCTTTTGCCGAATGATTTTTACTAGGAAACATTCTTACTAGGAACACCATATCTTGAGGTCATTGGAATAACCATGTATGCACAATGTAGCTAAGCATCTGCCCGCGCATCAATTTAATCTGCCACAAGTATAACAGACAGTGTTTTTTCTCAAATGTCCCTTAACCCTTTCCCACCTACAACAAATGTGCAGCAGACGACTTTGAAAACAAAGTGATAAAAACCTGAACAATCTCCATAAAAGATACTTTAATTTGCTAAATAAAGCTGAAAACATTGTAGTCAAAGAAGAAATTGCTCATCATACTTGTGGGAAAGGGTTAAAACCTTGTTGTAGTAATTGAAACGCAGCACAGATCTAGCTCACACTGCGCGAATCTGAACATAGATCTGGATCTATACTTGTCGCGAATGCCCTCAACCTTTTATTTGTAGAACATGGCTCATATAAATATATAGATGTATGTACAGTGAAACCTGCAAGTGTTAAAGACCACCTTTGTAAAGCAATTCCCTGTCTATAGCAACAACACCTTTAATGTCCTAATCACTCATTGTCTACATAAAGGTCCCTGCAATTAAAGACCACATGGGATTAAGACCAGATTGTTCACTTCCCATGGGTTGTCTTTAAACACAGGTTTGACTGTATAAGGTAATGCATATCTATGGTTTATTTTTGGCAGGTATAGTATCATCTGTTTAAACATTTTTGGTGAAAAAACTCTTTCAACTTGCACATTTAATAAACTTTTGGACACTCTAATAATAGTGTTGTATTTTGTACGCCCCCCTCCCCCTCCCCCACCCCCTCTCACCACAAACACACACCGTATCTCTCTTTCTAGGAAAACCATACAGCATATAGCTTGTTCGCGGCTGTTTGCCAATGACTCATAAAGGATCTAAGTGCAATCTGACAATTAATTGGATCATATTAAATGGGAACACGTCTTTTGCTACACGTGTCATAGATACGCAGAGGTTGGTGTTTATGGAACTAGGCTCCATTGTGAAGATTTGTGTTACCTCGATCGACCCTGTGGACACCAATGTAAGCCTTTCTATGAAAACTAATAAGTTAGATATGGCCCCTGACTGTTCTGTTCGCCAATGAGCCGCAAAAGAACCTTTTGAAAGGTATTGTCTATTTGGAGCAGCTAACATCGATGTTTTGGTTATAATTACGCTAATTATGTTGTTTCAGAAGCATGCCTACAAGTTGTGAATGTGTTTATGTAACCTCGATCGGAACAGACCCCGATCATATGCCGTTCCTGATGACACAGCACTGATCAGAATCTACCCTTTTTGGCCATCTAGCGTTATTCAACTGCAGAACATGTCCCGTCATGTAAAGTTATTTACACCGGTTTATGATTATAACGGCTTCCATTATTGAAGCTCAGACTTACAGTTGATAGGCCGACGTCAATGTAAACCTGTCCATGCGAAAAGGTACAAGTTGGTATTTCTGAACAGTGTAGTTTCGAACCAGTTTTTACAAATGCTACGTCCCATCAGAGCATGCACATGTTGACATAAACTTCTAAACATCTTGTGTAAGTAATATGAGCCGTTCCACGAGAAAACCAACAGTATGGCTAATGCGTAATGTATCGACCCAGATGATCCGGGCCGAAAAATTCCGTCTCAGGGGGATAGAGGTATAGAGTAAATTGAGTGAGTTATGATATGAACAAACAAAAATCCACAGGAGGCGAAAAGTGTATGTCCGGGTTAGCATGCGCGGCATGCTTAGGCTGATACGGGTTGATACTTTAAGCCGAGTCCACAATGTTGGTTTTCTCGTAATTTGGCTCATATGTGTAGTTGTGATCAGGCTGATTTAGATATACAGTTCACTAAAGCCATTTCATTTCATGCATTTTCCCATGGACGGGCTCATATAAAGTTACTTGTAGTATATATTATTTACCCAGTAATACCGTGATAAAACTTAGATACTGTTAAAACCGCAGAACAGTTATAAAGTTATTTATTCCGCTGGCACAATGAGTCAAAACTTGTTCAGCGGAGATAGCATCTTTCGTCTGAGATGCGTGTGTATTCAATTCAAAATCAATTCATAAGTAGCGGGCCTTGTTATGTATTCATCATGCGAAGTTCACTTTTCATTGAGTATATTACAATTATGTTATAATAAGATTTGCGATAAAACCATGCATACGGTTTCAATGTAGCAATTGAAGCAGAAAATCTACATCTTTAACCATCAGTATCAGCGTCTAATAACCATACTTTTATTTGCAAACTCAGTAAAACTGGTTTAAATTTGGAGAGTGAAACACCAGAGGACAAGATAAGAGGGAGTGAACAGGTCTTTTCCCCACAATATTTATATTTCTCTTACTCAACCAAATCATATGTTGTGGGTTCTCAAAAGAATCGTCTCACTTAGACGATTCTTTTGAGTACCCACAACATAGGGTTTGAATGTCAAATAAGTTTTTAGATTATGAAACCCTTATCTAGAGCTCTGAAACACTAGACATGCGACATTCGTATTCCACCAATGGGCTAAGTATATGTGGAAAAGCAGCCAGTTGCTTGGGAAGATTGTTGTGTGGAGTACTGATGTGAGCAAACCAGGAAATCGTGAGCAGGTGAACTGGCCGCCGTGATATAACTGAGAAATTGTTAAAAACGGTGTTAAACCCCAATCAATCAATCAATCAATCAATCTGAAACACTAACGATTTCAAAACGTTCTTGGCCTGAATAGTCATTAAATTGATCATCCAAACGAACATCACCATCATAGATGCACGTGTATAGCACACAAGGAACCTGCTAGTACCGATACTCACTCGTGTTTTATGCTCAGCCCTTTTAATGCTGAATTTTCAAGTTGGAATTATCCGGCTTTGCATTTGGAAGAGCCAATAAATAATGCTAGGAATGTCAAATTTAAAATGTTAAGTTGAGCAAACGGTAAAGAGCCTGGTCAGACGTGGTTCAATAGCATGTTATTAAGATATGTAAAGACGTCTCCTGCTTTATGTACACGTATGTCGAAAGGGGATAGGCGCTAATCAGTTTCTCACACACAACAAATCTGCAGCAGACGACTATACACATATATAGGCAACACTATGGAATATATCTAACAAGAGGCCCAAGAGGGCCAGTATGCCCCATGGTCATTAGGCAAAAATTGATGGCCATGTTGTTTGACCAATCAACATGGCTTTAGGGAATCTGATAGAGAGTCACCCTAGGACCAATTTTACAAAATTATTAGAAAATCCGCCCTACACTTTCGTAGAAGAAGATTTTTTAAGTCTTCACTATATCCATATAAGGCAAAATAGCCCCGCCCCCCCTGGCGGCCATAGTTTTCGACCAATCAACATTGCTTGAAGGAATCTGATAGAGGGTCACCATAGGAACATTTCTACAAAATTATTTGAAAATCGGCCTGACACTTTCGGAGAAGAAGATTTTTTAACTTTTCACTATAGCCATATAAGGCAAAACGTTTTTTGACCAATCAACATGGCTTGAATAAATCTGATAGAGGGTCACCCAAGGAACATTTCTACAAAATTATTTGAAAATCGGCCTGGCACTTTCGGAGGAGAAGATTTTTTAAGTTTTCACTATTTTTTTCTTTCAGTTGCCAGAGAAACCAGAATTTTCCATTGATCCAAAAAAAAAAGGGGGAATTTAGGAGAGGACATTGAGATGATGCTTCCTATGAAGTTTCATTTGAAATGGCCAAGTGGTTAGGGAAAAGAAGTCGTTTGAAACAAAAAGTTAACGCACACATGCACGCAAAACGGACAATCCGCCATCACATAAGCTCGACTAGCTTTTCAGCCAGAGGAGTTAAAAATGAAGGTGTCACTACTGAAAAGTGTTGAAAACACTGTGGCAAAACGGAAAATTGCTCATTATCTTTTCTCAGGTCGACTGATGCATAGGCTTCAGAAACCGTCTGAATGTGGGAAGGGCTAATTGAAAAGTCGGAAGCCATGAATCCTTGGCATCAATATCAATTTTGTGAGAGTGCCTTTTCCTTACCCAAGAGAGCATACCAATAAATCACAAACACATATTGTATATATATATATATAAAAAGAACTTTAATAGAAATAGTATTATAATAACAATGTAATTACTTGTTGAAGTAATTGTATAGTATACAACAAAACACTGATAAAACATGACTTTAAGTTATATGTGTCCAGCTGTACATCTTTCTGCTTCCCCTCTCCCACCTGTAGACCCATGATGATGCATCTACAGTAGACACTTTTTGAAATCTTTGTAACAAAAGGAAAAATTATGAGCAATTTCTCCTTTAGCCACAGCGATTTTAACTCTTTACAAATACTATTCTTTCTTTTACAGTGAGTTTCCATATTTATGTCTAGACATCTTCAAAATCATCTGCTGCAAAATTGTTGTAAGTGGGAAAGGGTCAAAACATGAGTAGCTGTGAATGAGATCATTAAAAATGTGAATGCAACTATGACAACTACACACATCTTACACATACCAATAATCTACTGGAATTACCTGACAATATTGACCTGGTCATGCCCTTTGAGCAAAATGGTATATCGTAGAAAGTTCATAGAATTTAAACTGTGTGTCACTATCAAGTCATATATGTGTTCACGAAAAACAGATCACAAAGTTGATGAAGATATATTGAACATATACATATATAATAAAATACATTGAACATATATAATAACATACCAACATATACAAGTATGATAAAACATACCAACATATACAAGTATGATAAAATACACTAAACATATACATATGGGCCACTCCATGAGAAAACCGGTGATAGTGACAGCATTTTCGATTTTGGGATTTTTACATGTTCATATAGTCCAATCTGTCTAGTTTTGTTTGATATATATGTATACTTCGTATGGCGAATATTGACGCCGTAATGGACGTTAACAATAGACGTGTGTTACTAATTGGTGAAATGACGTCGACGTCATTTTCATGATTTTTGATCGACGGTTTAACAATTTCTTCATTTACAGCAAAGTTATTCGTAATTTTATCAAAATGGTTTGAGTATATTTTAAGTCATTCAACGTATAACTTCAGCTGTAAAGCAGTATTACATCGAATAGTGGTCCAATTTAAAGCACGGCGTTTTGAACAAGATTTTAGGGTCGTGCTGAAATACAAGTACATGTATGACATAGTGTTGGAGACTTATTTCCTGTGCTACTAGAACAACTAAAATAGCTTGTAAGTTTATCATTAACTTTTACACATGACTTAAGTTGTGAGTACATTGATTGAAAACATTGGAAAAAAGTGCCTTGATATTGTTTCTTGCAAAAGCATCCCACAGTTTCTTATGTTGAATACTATCGAATGCTTTTGCAAAGTCAATGAATAAACAGTAAAATCTTCCTCTATGTTTTGATAAAAACACTTCTGTATTAATGACATTAGAATAAAATTGTTATCCGTAGTTGAATATCTCGATCTAAACCCAGTTTGCGATTCATCAATAATGTTATACTCTTCACACCGTAAGGTTAACCTTCTATATACAATATGTATAAACACTTTACACAGAGTTTCAATTAAGGAGATACCTCGATAATTATTAGTATCTGTTACTTTTCCTTTCTTGTGAACAGGTGTACTACTACTATTACCCCAAACATGCGGGAAATTATCTGATTCAAAAATATAAATGAACAAAGTATTAAGATAAGGCAGTGTTTATACAAGTTTGCATTTGTCTGGACCCGGTGCTCGGTTGTTTTGTTGTACATGATTAATGCTGAACATTATCTCATCGTCAGTGATTGTCTGGTTCAAAGATGAGCTATCGTTATTTGATGTGATATTGTTCAAGACAGAAGCGTTGGTACCATTACATTACATGTACTATCCAGTACATCAGTATTCAAAAGTAAATTGAAATTAATTGAAACAAGTCAGTGTTGGGAATAGAATTATTAGAGATATATTAAACTTTATTACAATTTTTCAGCATTGACCAGTATTTCTTATTGTCATTTCTGGAATCAATAAGTTCAGTTCTCTTACTTTTACAATAAATTTGTTTACACTGTTAACATAGCGCCGTATATTTGTTACGTTTGATTTCGTAGTGAATGAGATCGGTTGGATCTCCTGAATTGGTAAAGACCTTTAAGCTTATCATTTTTACATAGTGTACATTGACCATTCATATGATCAAACAAAGAGCAGGATGCAATCATAAATAGATAACAACATGTTCAGTTGTGTTTTAGTCAAATCAATCATTCAGATCTGCAATATTCTGTATTCATGGCAGCTGGGATAAATATACAACAACATGTTCAGTTGTGTTTTAGTCAAATCAATCATTCAGATCTGCAATATTCTGTATTCATGGCAGCTGGGATAAATAGATAACAACATGTTCAGGTGTGTCTTTGTCAAATCAATCATTCAGATCTGTAATATTCTGTATTCAAGACAGCTTGGATAAATAGATAACAACACGTTCAGGTGTTTTTGTCAAATAAAACATTCAGATCTTCGAATATTCTGCATTCATGACAGCTGGGATAATTAGATAACGACACAAGTCTGCATAGTTTTTCAATCAATACCGATTTCATTTATATTTCATACTTAAGTTGGCTTTTAATATTTCTTTCAAACATACTCTCAGGAAGAATGTAAATCTGCATGGACAAGAGCGATCCTGACCAGACTGAACATATGCATAAGCTTATCAGGATTTCATTAGTCACACATTCATGAAGATGATATTACCATATATATAATATAGCATAACTCTACATTAATGCCATATGGCATGTACCATGTACCATCTTGATTTGGATGCAGAATAAATAACAACCACCAGGCCGATCTTTCATTATGTTGGCTCATGTAAATAGTGTACACCACCGCTGCATGGCGGCATTACATTGAACAAAAAAAATGACCTTTACATTTACAGACTGTCAGTTGCCTAGAATGAATAATGGGTTGAATATTGCTAGAAAGAACTCATAGTAAAAACTACATGTTATCACTGTATTAACAGAAGTATCGTTGAAAGTACAACTATCCAACATGAATCACAGGATACAGCATAAACCTAACAACTGGTCAATATCCTTCCATCAAACTGCGTTTTCCCCATGGTTTAAACAATATCTAGAATCATTGTTGCTTCAGGAGATCAGAAGATTACAACATAAACAGTGATTCCAGGATCCTTCTTGACATTGTATACAAACCATTTTGATATATGATCCATTTTCCCATCATCTCAATCCATGTCAAATGAATAAGCAGTATCGTGTATATAGTATAGGTATCAAATGACATGTTTTCAAACAATAACCCCCCCCTTATATGCATGATATTTCTAACTTATGTATGTGAGAAAAGACTGGTCTATGCAATCATGTAATTGGATTCAAACGTAAACTTCTCGAAAGCATTGATGACTATATCTCAAATGGTTGAAATTAAGACCATACTGGGATACGCGGATTGATCTAGATTTACACTGGTTCAATATTCCACAAACGTTTTCTTTTTTATTTGGTCAAATAATTGAAAATCGAAACTGAAAATGTGTTAAATGTATTGCTCCGTATGTATTTTCCCTTTATACATAATCCATGTACATGTATGTAAGTCTACGAAAATTGAAACCAGATTGTTTACGGCTTTCACGAGTGAAACTCGCATCTTAATATATCTTCTATTATAAATGCAGATTTCAGTAGTACATGCAGAATTAAACAAACAAATTTCCAGGTCAGCCTCCTGCATAACCCTTTCCCTCATACGACAATTCTGCAGCAGACGACTTTGAACGTATTTTGTCAAAACATAGAAAATCTCCATAATTGAATGGATAACCTATGACAAAAAGTGGAAACATTGTGGCAAAAGGAGAAATTGCACGTTTTGTGTAATTTCTTCTTTTGTCAATATGTTTTCAAAACACCGTCTGTTGCAGAGGCGTCAGAAAGCGTCTATATAAGGGAAAGGGTTAATTAAGAAATGTTTTCATGACCAATCTCTCCATAACGCAATATAGTGCTTATATCACTGTTTAACTGGAGTCGGTATATTGTGACCATAATAGATTGAGCTGTTTTCTACTGTCTAGGATGTTTTCGACAAGTGTTGATAAACATCTACCCGCACATACATCACACATGAGCCAGGTATATACTGTTTGTCCGAAATATACCGAAGGATTCTATTACCTATACACCCAGATGCGGATTAAAGTGTATGGAATTGCAAGCTGGTCTGTTTCTTCAATGTTTCATGAAGGTTTGTTTTCGTTAAGCAACGCTCAGTTATACATCTATTATTGAATAATAATGACACAAAACAATGTGTTTTGTATCCGCAATTTCAATCGATTCACACGGTTTTATTTCATAGACTTTTGTTTTTCTTTGACTATAAGTTCAAAACCTTATTGAGGGCATCATTCAATTTACTTTTCACAGATGCAGATAAAAAAAAATCATACAGTCTTGTATATCATCATAGCAGCGTTAAAATAAATTCAGTAGGTATTTTAATTGAAAGTTGATGGCAATGAATAGGTATACACACAAATTTCACATATTCAAAACCAAAAATAAAAAAATGGAAATGAGTATGTGTCAATGGTAAATATTATAAGTAAACCTCAAAAACATATTTTCAACTCATAAGCATAACTGGATCATTGAAAGGGGGAATATTCACAAATCACGAACAATTAAGGTTAAAATAAATATTGATATATACATATCTTACACGCTCGTGTTTGTTGGATGTTTGAATTAATAATAAATTCTTCCAATAAATGGGGCAGATTAACCGGCTTGTAACTTCATTTCATCCCTCGATGAACATGATGTTTATGTATACACCAATTCAAACTCTGAGTAAACATGTAATTTTACTTCAGCGTCACTCACACACAAATGACGTCAAACTTTGAGTGATGATTACGTCATTTCTTATGCTATGTCACTATCACCGGTTTTCTCATAGAGCGGCCCAATGTCATCAAATTTCAAATAATATTTTGGAGGTATTTAAATTTAGTTTATCCTAATAACATATATAAAATACATTGAACATTTACATATGTAATAAATTACATTGAACATAAGACATATATGATAAAATACATTGAACATATACATATATAATAAAATATATTGAACATATACATACATAAAAAAAAATATTGAACATATACATATATAATAAAATACATTGCAAAAAAGATCAGGATCAGGTAAATATTGTTTAGTAATATTATTCTGAAAACAGATTCGTCTGTATGTATTTGTCTATAACATTATCCATCCATTGTATTCTGTCTGTAACATCATTTTTCATATGAATTTTGTCTCAAATTATCCTTAAATAATATTTTTCTGTAACATTATCCTTAAAACATATCTGTCTAAAATTATCCTTGAAATTTAGTTATCTGTTACATTATCCTTCCGGCAGATTTATCCATTAAATAAGTGCCTGTAAAAGTATCCATAAAATGCAGTCATTATTATACTACATTTGTCTATTACATTATCCTTAAAGTATATTTGTCTATAATGTTGCTCTTAAAGCGACTGAACTCCAGATACCCAACTGTCGAAAAAAAAATAAAAAATTTAATTTTAAGAAAATAAGTGTTATTTTTGTATTTGGGGCATTAAAATATGATAACTGACATATTACATACCCCTATAATCGGTGAGATTTTCTATTTTGAAGTTTCTTTTTTTTTGTATTCTACTGATGAAGGCTTACTTCCAAAAGTATATAGTATAAAAGCATGAATTAAACAACAATTTTATTTTTTATTTTTTCATTTATCATATTTATTCTTTTTATTAAATTTTACCGATTCTGAAACTGTTGCAAAATAACGAAGTTTAATAAAACAACGAACTGTTTCATTTTGTTTCATTTCTTTGTTTCATTTTTTCTCCAACATATTTGCTGTCCTTTGTTCCTATCAACATATCGTAGCTGTAATCTGTTTAGAATAGAATATGCATATATTTCATTATCCCAACTGCAACTGGTTGACATCGTCTAAAATCAACTTCCACTAGTACTTTCAGTACTTTGATTTTCTTTCGGGTTGCCATGGGAACCAGAATTCTGAATGGATCAACAATATTTGAAGGAATTCTAGTGAGGAAATTTAGAGGGTGCTTTCTGTGAAGT